>CM031578.1:4315102-4608576 GCA_018467065.1 Ephestia elutella
GTGGTGCTGAACAGATTCGACAGCGACGAGTAGAACAACGATCCATGGCCTGTTATTTACCACGGCAAGTAAGACCAAATGAAAAAAAGAAAATAGATAGGTCATTACTAAAATTAATGACGCGGGACTTTCAGCCTTTCAGCATTGTCGAGGATGAAGGTTTCAAGGAGTTTGTATCCGCCATAAACCCTAATTATGAGCTGCCCAGCAGGAAGACTTTATCCAACGCATTGTTGTCGGCTGAATATCATGAAAGGCTTGCATAAGTCCAGTCGCTTGTTCAAAAACAGTGCCTGAGTATTTGTGCCTCTGTTGACTGCTGGACATCACGAAATTTAGAGGCATACATGGCAGTTACAGGGCATTTTATAAATAGCGAAACCCTACAGTTCCACAGTATATTAATACAATGTGCAGCCGTTGAAGGTAACCACACCGGAGAGAGGTTAGCTGCTGAGCTGAGGGGAATATTTGCAGAATGGGCGCTCACCGACAAAGTAAACTACATTGTTACAGACAATGCATCAAATATGATAGCAGCCGCAAGAATTTTAGACATACCACACTATGGTTGCTTTGCCCATAAATTAAATTTAATTGTCCAATCAGCTTTGGCCAATGAACGTATTGCACACACAATCGCCAAAGTGCAGAGGACTGTATCCCATTTTAAGCGCAGTACCGTATCCAAAGAAAAACTGCTTAAATACCAAATGACGGCACAGAATATAACTTAGCCCAAGACTTTGTTATTAGCGGTACCTACGCGCTGGAACTCTACGTACCAAATGCTAGAAAGATTTTGTTTCCTTGCAAGAAGCCTGTTATTCCCCTAGAAGAATGGACCTGCATTTCTCAAATATGCGAGGTACTAAGACCTTTCGAAGACGCCACCAAAATAATTAGTGGTGAAGAATACTTAATAGCGAGTAAAGCTTTAGTTTTAATAATTGGATTAAATACGGTGTTGGACCAGCTGTTGCAGCGTAATTTTTTTGAAAGTGTATACGGCCTGATATCTGAAGAATTTCATGATGCAAGTAAGATGTTTGATTGCAAATGTATGGAAGGTTATGAATGCAAGGAGAAGACCTTTTTGGTTGAGCGTACAGGATCTGTTGTAGCGCCCAATTCGGCTTACGATGCCTTTAGATCCTATTGGGATGAAGAGATCTTGAACCTAAAGCGCTATCCACACATTTCCGGGAAATCGTCCCTGCCGTGTTCCTTCAGAGACGGGGAAAATATCGGTTACGTACAAATTGTATGAACTGGTTCACAAAGCTCCGTGTCAGGCGTCAGTGTTCCGGAGCACGCTCGGTTGCACGGACGCTCTGACAGTGCTATCCGATTTTTGTTAAAGTTAATGATTTATCTGCAAGTGCAACATGAATACAGAAAGGTTGATAGAACTTGTACGGCAGAATGCTATACTTTACGATCTTCGTAATCCACATTATTTGAATTCTAAGAAGAAAAATATCATATATAATATAGAAATAGAATTAAAGTGTGAAGGTAGGTTTTAAACATTTTATTATATGTTTTTTGTTCTGTAGACATTAATGTAGGTTCTTATTGTTTATTTAATCTTTATTGCTGATATACAGGCCGTTTATGAATATATTAAATACAGGATGGTTTGAACGAAAATGGTGGGTAGTACTCATCAAAATGAATAACTTTTACTTTGGGGGCCCATGTCTAATCGCGAAATAAAAACAGCTGTTTCATACATTTTAATCCATTATTTACCACTGTGTATGATGAATGTTGATTTTTCCCAATTTGAAGTTGTTCATTTTGATGAATACTATCCCCCATTTTCGTTTGTACATAGTTAAAAAATTAACTGTACATACATAAACCCACTAATACATTATTATGTGTATAGTAGAAGTACCTAGTATTACGCGGGAGTTACCTACCAACTACAAATGTAAGGTATTATAGAGACAACAACTTAAATTCTATTGTTTTGCCAAGGCACTGCGCCAGCCGGAGAAATAAAATAAGATTTGAACGTATCCCGTACAAGAAAAGCCTCTCTTGAAGCATTTGAACCGACAGCTGGTAAATCGTCGTATGCTCCAAGAGTTTCGTTTGTGCTTGCAACTTCTGCAAACAAATTTGTTTCTTTGTCATATTTTTTTATAAAATTATGAAGAATACAAGTAGAAAGTATTATATTATCAACATTTTTTGGTAAAGCTTGAATGCGTCTATTATAAATTCGGAATTTTGATGTCAACTGTCCAAATGTGTTTTCTACTACCCTCCTTGCACGAGATAAACGATAGTTGAAAATTCGCTTATTGGTGCTCAAATTGGTCCCTGGATATGGTCGCATTAAATAAGTTTTGAGAGGGAAAGCTTCATCTCCAACAAGAACATATGGAGCTGTTGTTGAACTGCCTGGTAGATACGAAGCTCCAGGCAAAGACAAGTTGTCTCTTTGAAGTTCTTTTCCTAGATTAGAGTTCGCAAAAATTCCTCCATCACTATTCTTTCCATAAGAACCAACATTGACAATTGTAAATTTATAATTGGCATCAACTAACGCCATAAGCACAACTGAGAATGTTTTTTTGTAGTTGAAGTATAGTGATCCACTGTTAGGCGGTGACTGGATGTTAAAATGTTTTCCATCAAGAGCTCCGATGCAATTAGGAAAATTCCAATTTGGATTGAAGTCGTCCGCTATTGATTTCCACATCTCATTTGTTGGCCTAGGTAGCATTTCACTCATCATTGTGTCACTTACAAGTTTTCGTTACAATTTCCTGCACAGTACTAAACCCCATTCGATAGCTGAACGCAATTGTTTTAAATGAATCTCCTGTTGTCAGGAACCTGTAACAAACAAAAATGTTAAATTAACTGTTTTATTATCTTTCCAGCATCGGTGTGCAAATCGCGGTGGAATAATAATCTATAAAGAATACAGCAACGAGAAGTGGCCAAGGACGTGAATCACAAAAACGTTATAAATACCATGAGGAGTTGTCATTTCTTCGGCCATATTTTCAAGAAAGAAAAACAATTATCAATATAAGTGCTGAAAGTGAAGATAGTACTTTAGATACGGTTTTGAACAGTGGTTCTCCACACTCTGCACAGTCTCCATCAGCTTTGGCGGACGAAGAAGTGGTAATATCTACTCCATCGCCAGTTCATTTATCCCATCGAACAGGATCACTTTCACCAGCAGCATCTTCAAGTTCTCTTGCATCTTCTCAGGAAACAAGTGACAAACCTAAGTCTGCTGATGCTACTTTGCTGGAGTATGTATTAAAGAAAAATCAATATTACAGTACAGAGGAACATCCTATTGACAAGTTTCTGCATGGCATTGCTCCCACTCTTAAAAATCTTACACCGTATTACCAAAACTTAGCGAAGACTGACATATTTAGTATTGTACAAAAATATGAAATGATCATGTTTGAGCGACATATGGAAGTCCAAATGTTGAAAATGATGTACAAATAATTTTTGAGACAAGTACCCCATCTGCCGGAACAGGATGTAATTTACAAGTGCATGAAGAAATTACCAGAAATTACACAACCAAGTCCATATACATCTACAAGTGCTCCAACGAGTATGCAAGGAAAATCAGCAGAGCCTGAAACTTTATCCGAGAGTATTCTGAATCCTACAAATAATCAAAATTCTTCTAAGGATACAGAAAACAAAAATGTACATAAAGATGACTCCACCTTATCACAGTACATTTCGGAATTTCAAGCCTAATTAAGTAATTACATATATTTTTTTAAAATAATTTGATGTGTAAAACCCCTTTGTTCAGTAACTAAAAATAAATACTTTAAAAAAAATTAATTATTTTATTTTGACTCTTACCTTAACGTAACAGCGAGTCTTTCCATTGGCGATATAGATTGTCTCCAGTAAGTGTCTTTTTTTCTCAAAGCATCTAGTAGCTTTTGTAGTAGCAGGTGAAAAGTAGATTCTGACATTTTGAAGTAATCATAATAATATTTAGGGTGTCGCGTGAGTTTCTGGCATAATGTGTGAAATTCTCCTGCAGTTTCTCTATCTTCCCACAGCTCACATACCCAAATACGTTTTATTTCCTGCTGATAGTGTTCTTGGTCATCTGCTTCTTCTTCATCTAGCGCTATTGCAATCATTGCCAACTCTTCTTGGTTAAACAAAGACATCGTGTTTTGTGCGTATCAGCTAACGAAACAGATAACACTGATACCGATTTCCCTGATATGTGTGAACAAGGGTGACGGATGGCACGTCCCTGACGGGAACACTGAAATGATCTACTCAGAACACGGATAGCCCTGACCCGGATATGTGTGGATAGCGCTTAATTGTGCGCGAAACAAACCTGTATGCCGCTGAAATACAGTCGCGTAGATTTCAGGAGGAATGGGTTGATACAAACGCAGGTGAAATATTGTGTATGTTTGCGTTTTGGATGATGCTGGGTGTAATACGTATTCCAACAATAAGAAGTTGCTTTTCTGTTGATCCGTTGATAAAAACAGAAGTTTTTAGAAAAATATTTACGAGAACTAGGTACAATAAATTATCAAGGGCAATCCATTTTGGTAAAAATGAAATCAGAGATCGCCTTTTCAAATTGCGGCCCATAATAGAGCACCTAAACAAAAAATTTCAAAATAATTACATATTATCGAAAGATATATGCATAGACGAAAGTCTTACCTTATGGAAAGGTCGCCTGGATATAAGGCAATATATACGATCAAAAGCCGCAAAATTCGGTATAAAAACTTTTGAATTATGTGAAAGCATAACTGGTTATTTGTGGTCATTTATGTAGTATACTTAATAATCCGTTTACCATTCACTCTAATGTAATGTCATCTGTCAATGTCAATAAAGCACTTCTCAACAAGCAAGCTTGGGTTTCACTTTATGGTGGCAGCGGTAATTATTAATTTTCGTGAAAATCATTAGTAATTTGAAATTTAGAGTGTTGAATTCAAAAAGTAAACCATTTATTCGAAAACCCTCTGTATACAATAGAACACGCACGTCCTCCATCAGAATTACAAGTCGATAGAACTCACTGGCTGAAATGGATTGATCCGTGCGTGGTGGGACACGGACCCTTGCCGTGAGTAGGTTAGGGTTGGAACCAAGACGTGACATGTGTACCTGTACTGTTGTGTTTACCGCTCTGGTCATCCATTTCTGAGCTCAGCCCCCCTGAACCCATGATCTTATTATTCTGATGTTGATGATGTATGTTATTCCGACATATATAATACTAAAATATCAGCTGCAGGTTTTTGCAGTATTAGAAGATATAAGAAATAATGTGATAATGGTCGAAGTAGGAAAATCTTTTGCGGATACATATTTGGAGACGATATTGTGAAAAAAGTTTTTTGCATATACAGGGTTACGATTTAGTCAGTACGCAAACTTATACCACGGTATCGATATCGATAATAAAACATATTAAGCAAATAAAAAACAATAAAAAATTAATCCATTTTTATTTTTGTCTACCGATCAATTTAATAACTCATAGCCACACTACTTACCTACGCTACTTTCGGCGTTTCGGCTGGCCGGCGGCGGCGCGGGCTAAAGGGTAGAGTAGAGAGAGAGGGGTCGCACGCGCCGCACGCACAGTGTTTTTTTTGACCCAAAAGTCGGACACGCTAGTTTTTTAAAGCTAGGGAATAGAGTATTCTACAACAAATACCTGAGTAAAACTCCCGCGTGAATAACTTGCATAGTTTTTTTTTTAGAAATATTTAAAAAAAAATCCCAGTATAGGAAAAAACAAAAAAAAATCTAACTTTGTATAGTTACATATGAAACAAAAATTTCCTTTTTAGATTGAAAGGCCTAAGGGTTAGCTAAATTACAAGCGTTTTCTGGATGCTCTACAACTTACCAGTGACGAATAATACGCGATCAAGTGATTTTCGTTATTATTTTTTTCTGGCTTTGTTTTATGATTTGGGAATTTGCAAAACAGTCGGTCACTTGTATGCGCTCATAACAATACAAAAATCAATTCCCAATTCCGTGGCCACAAGGAGAAAAACGACTTTGAAAAAATTCCCGGGTCCGGGAATTTTTTTCAATGAAGGGTTGTGATGCGGGAAGCGGTCCACCCTCGTTAGGCTAGTGCGAAAACCCCGCATCCATACATATTACCCGGAGGAAACGGGGGTGAGGCGCTATAGAGCCGTTAAAGATCCATGGTGCCACTTTGCCTCAGCAGGACCTGACCCGGCCTGCTGAGGGATGTCTACCCGAGCTCCGATCGGGAGACTTATTGCGAGGAGGGCCAACCCTCATGTTGGTCAGCGAGCGGCAAATGATGATGTTGTGGATCGCGACACAGCCGGCACTTCTCAAGCTCCGGAAGTGACCGCAAGTTAGCAAGGAGCAGAAGATGATAGTTAAGTATCCTGTTTGCAGAGCAACATTAATGAAAGGGGAGGTTTGCCTGCAATTGAATTTTGCACTTTAAAGTCAAATATTTCACAAACGGATCCCTAAAATGATGTTTACACACTCATAATATTTTTGAAAAACCTATCAAATGATACCCTACACGATGGTGTAATCGAGATAAAAAAAAATCATCCCCCCTTTAGCTTTTTTTCCATGATTTTATTATACAGTTCTATCCGCGTAATTAATATGTATATCTATACCAAATTACAACTTGATAACTAAGCTAAGCCTCGGACAGACGGACGGACAGCCAAACGGACAGACATGACGAAACTATAACGGGTCCATATTTACTTCGGAACCCTAAAAATACTATTATTTATTCATCAGACCATAACAGACAATCAATAACTAAGTAAAGTACATATTCTGTATATTAATGCTATATAAATTTTGCATATAAAACCAAATTAATATGGTAACAAAGGGATGAGAGACTAAACGATCAGTGTTGCCATATATACAGATTTATCTGTATCTATACAGATTTTTCATCACCAATACAGATTACAGATTTAGCATAACTTTTATACAGATTTTCGTAATTTTCGCTTCCTCACATAATCTATGATGAAATGATTTAAAATGTATCTCTTTTTAGTGTATAATAATTTAGTGTTTATTTATTGCCACAAATATTCTTATAACGAAACAACTTCTTAGTGATGAACCCTGTTATAAACTCCAAGTTGATAAAAAAATGATTGTTAAAATGAATAAAAATATGTACAAAGAATAATAAATATTGTTTTCTTGAACTGATTTTGTACAGATTTTATTACAGTTTTACAGATTTTATACAGATTTTAGCGTTTTGTGATCATACAGATTTTGTACAGATTTTTCGACCGTTCTATCCAGATTTCTCGATCTGGCGTGTGGCAACACTGTAAACGATTGGAAAAGTTCCTAGCCACCGCCGCGTACCATGTCCGATTTTTTTCAGAAAGATCTATGATAATTTTATATATTAAAGTATATATTTTTTAAAAGCTAGATAAATATTCTTTAATATATGTAGTATTTTTTTATTTGCAAAAAATTCAGGATTTTCAAAAATATTGACAGTTGAATAAAAAAAATAACAAACCAATTTTGACATTTTCGTCAATATTTTCCTTTTTTTCTATTAAACTTTACACTAAATGTCTCAAAAATTAATTCTTAATGTCTGATTTACTAGAAAATGACACCAAACTCGAGGTGGTAGGTAAATAGAAGCTAATATGATTTTTTAACTAAAGCGCGGCGGCGTGTACCTTTGAATGCCCCCCCTAACTACCCACCAAGGGGGGGTGGATGGCTACCGGGCTAAATTAGCTTAACTTCATGTATATAACACCTGTGCCAAGTGAATTCTTCCGATACCAAAATTTGCAGGTTCCATACATTGGATGACACTACTTCCCGGGCTAAAAGGATATAGTGTTATGGAAAGGTTTACAATATTATCACAGGTACACTCTTTCAACTATCACAGCGAGTCAGTTCAACAAATTAGATTTTGTTTTCAGTAAGCCCGTAAACGAAGAGGCTTTGATACATGACGTAAGTCCTCTTCACGCTTATATCAGATGCCTAGAATTTCTCCTTCATCTTGGATATAAGAATGACCCAAGCGTTAGACGCTGGCATATCTCGAAGTCTTCAGAAGATAGTAGAATCGTCGAAAACCGCAAAAAGCAGATACAAGCTGAAATAAGGGCCCGCATGGGACTTCTAGTGGATGTTGTTCGGCCTCATTCTGGTACCACAAACGACGGGAATACGGCCAGGTGTACGGTGTTTTTCACAGAAGAAAACCGCATTATGTTTTCGGAGATACTTGGAATAGAATATTGGCTTGTCAATTATATAAATACTATATTACTATATAAGTTGCATTGAACAGTGGTTTGCCAATCGATTCCCAAAAATTTGGTGACTTTTGCAAAAATTTAGCTTACAAATATGTTGCGCAATACGATTGGTTTCCCATGACTGTGACATTGCACAAAATATTAGTACACGGCAAGAAAATCATTGAGGTGTCGACTTTACCTATAGGAATGCTATCAGAACAGACTGGCGAGTCCAGAAACAAATTCTATAGGTATGACCGCGAGCGGAAAAATAGCCGAAAAAACACTATGACAGACCTATTTCACAGGGCGCTGGAGTCATCTGACCCCATCATTTCTTATACTGGACTTCACTGGCACCAAAAACATAGGAATCGTATACCATTTACAACCGAAGTAATAAATTTACTCCAGCCATTCCGTCTTCAAAAAGACGACGTGGACGACGAGGAAGAATATCGACAACATGCTCAATATGATCAAAATGAGTACACATATGTCATGACCAATGAAAGCGACACCTTTGAATAGCTTTTATAAAAAGCAGGCGAAATATTTCCGAGTCCCGGGAATTTTTGCAATGTCGTTTTTCTCTTTATGACCACGGAACAGGGAATTTGCTTTTATATTATTACTAGCTGTTGCCCGCGGCTTCGCCCGCGTGACTTACGTGGGCTTAGATGAAAAGTCTTTTTGTGTTCCAAACTGTTTCCTGTGTTCCAATCTTCGATTTTTATACGTCTACAGAAAATGCTCATCAGATTAACCAAGTTTTGCTAAGGCGCCATTACCGTATATGTTATAGTGTACTGGTCTCTTGGAGCTTTTCATCAGATGTTCCAGATCTTCAATTTTTATAAGTAATAATATGAAACAATTTAGACTACATGTATGCGGCCAAAAATACCTCTTGAGTCTAGATGCAGACTAATTTGATTTTCTATGGTCGATGAAGCAAAAAGTAAAATATAATAAAAATATCAGTCAATTTATTAGTTCCTACACTGCACTACCCACGACTCGAGGTAATTGATGGATTTTGTAGCTGCAATAGATACTCATTAATTTGCATCCATCCACTACAGTATCGGAAAACTTATTATGTGCAATATAAATGCTTCAGTTAAATTCCATGTTCGGTACTTAATTTGTATGAAATATGTTCCAGCTATTTCTCTGTAATTTACTTTTTCTATAAATACTGACCAGATCGGAGCTTCGCTTCCGTTTAAGTACCGAGATAAAAAGTAGGCAATATGTGTGCATCCAGCCATGACCAGTCCACTAGTGTACAAATTCATTTTATATTTTATGCAGTTTATTCGCAATAACCTATGTCCAAACTTGAGTGTGAAAATATAATTAAATGACTGGTGTGGCGGGTAGGCAATAAAAGCAGTTGAATAAACGGCTTTTTTTTTATTGAAGATTACCAGTATCCTCTAGCGTGACCAGAGCCTTTTTCTACAGTTTTTCTTGTTTACATTTGTTAAAAAAAATTACAATCAATCGTACTTTTATATGTACTGGATTTTCACAAGTTACACTTTTTTGACAGACATTTTATTTTACTATTCTTTTGCTTCTACTCTACAATTTTGTTCTTATATTTTTCATAAATTTCTTATTTTTGCTCTATGCTAATTGACATTTTTACAGGGTAGAATACTGGTATATAATTTTTTATTAATACAATCAAATCTGTTCCTATATTATTACACTACTATTTGTGTCTTTTATTTTCACCGGATTGAAGAATTTATTTACTGTTCTTTTATATCCTAAACACTTTTTACTTTCATATGATTATTTTCTAAGTTACATTTCTAGATTCATATTTCTAATTTTCATTCTCTTGTTACCTTTCCCGTTGTACGCTCATTAGGTTGAACGATTTTTGCTAAGGCGCCATTTCCATATATGTTATAGTGTAGCTGGTCTCTTGGAGCTTTTCATCAGATGTTCCAGATCTTCAATTTTTATACGTCAGCAGAAAATGCTCATCAGGTTGAACGACTTTTGTTAAGGCACCATATCCATATTTCTTATAGTTTAGTTGTTCTGCTATGGTTCTTCATCAGGTGTTCCAGTTTTCAAAATCAATTATAGCCTATATGTTGCCCAGGCTTAATAGCTATTCAACAAAAAAAGTTTCATTCAAATCCGTCCAGTAGTTTTTGCGTGAAACGCGTACATACATACAGACAGACAGACAGACAGACAGACAAGAAATTCCAAAAAATTTTTTTTGCTTTCTATTGTTCTTTTTAGGTCTCCCTCTATCCATTTCAGTCAAAAATATTAAATGTACAGACAAAATATTTTTACTGTTTTATTATATGTATAGATAAGCGCATGGATTGCAAGTGAAGCATTGATTTTTGCTAATTGCAAATTCCTAAATCATTAAACAGAGCCTGAAAAAAATTATAACGAAAATCACTTGATCGCGTATTATTCGTCACTGGTAATTAGGGCATCCAGGCAACGCTTGTAATTAAGCTGAGTCTTAGCCTTTCAACCTAACACGGAAATTTTTGTTTTATATGTAACCATTCAAAATAAGATTTTTTTTGTGTTTTTTCCCAAACCGGGAGCTTTTTTAAAATAAAAAAATAACTCTGCCAGTTATTAGCGCGGGAGTTTTACTGAGGTATTTGTTATAGAATACTCTATCCCCTGGCCAGGGGACAGAAATAAAAATTGGACAGTGGAGGATTTTGTTTGCAAAGCAACATTGTTGAAAAGTGGGGATTGGCTGCAATTAACGCGTTCACCCAACAACCTTTTAGCTTTTGGTAGCCGAATAGTATTTTTTTTACCCAAAAATAAAACGTTACGGTAGTTTTTTAGCCAGGGGAAAGAGTATTTTACGACTAATGCCTGAGTAAAACTCCCGCGCAAATAATTTACGTAGCTTTTTTTACAAATAATTGAAAAAAAAATCACAGTATGGGAAAAACCCAAAAAGCCTTAAGCCTTAGCTAAATTACAAGCATTTCCTGGATGACTTACGTTTTAACAGTGACGAATAAATTGCAATCAAGTAATTTTTGTTATTGTTTTATTCCGGCTCTATTCTAAGATTTGGGAATTTGTGATCAGCTCAAATCAGTCGATTATAAAAAAAAAAAGTATGCGTTTATGAAAAATAAAAAAAAATAATTCCCAATTCCTAGGCCATGTAGTGATAACTACAGAATTATTTTGAACTCCTAACTGGCCAACCTTGCATGTCATATTTTAGGTGAAATAGTTGATATATTGGGATACTATTCCTGTGGCGTATTGCCTGCATGATAGGCTCTCGACGCACCACAATAGCAGGCATTCAAATCTATTAGTTTCCAGACAAATTGAATGGGAAAGTGACACACCGGTACACAAATCTCATATGTTGTTTTTACAATACTTATTAAGAAGCCAGGGAGACCCGCACATTAAAACGTTCTTTGAGTCACGCCGAAACCATTGGTAGCAATAACTCGACGTGATTTTGTGTACTTACGGAATTATATCGAAAACTAAACATTCATAACAAAACATTCCATGATTAAATTAGACTGTCAACAAGGTCTGCAGAGTTGGACGTCTGACATTGACAGCTGGTGACACACGTTCCGTCTTGGTTCCTAACAAACCTTTCTTATCATAAAAAAATAAGAAATCATGGTAGGATTGTTGTAGAATTTTAATTATTCTCCTTTAATATCGTCGACTTAGATTATTATAATATTCAAGGAATAAATATCTTATTTAAACATTAGTTCTTTTGAAGAATACTAAAAGTTGGTTTGACGTGCGTTCGAAATTAAGCGAAATGGAGCGTGACAAGACGGAATGTCAAATCGAATCTAGAGGATTCGCTCTCTTCCTGGATGGTCGCCACGAGTAACATGGCTTGAGCAAGATTATTAATTTTTTTGGGTTTTTTTCACTTTCGCCGCCCTCGGCTCCCCGCCATGGGACTATAGTTTAACCTTTAGTTTTTAAATCCGCGATACGCGCAAGGACGCAGGGTATTTTCGCCGCCGCGAGGTGGTTGGGAACATGAGCTGTTGAGATCCACGTGCCCGCCCGGCCATATGAATTGACGCTTCCTGGAGTGTCCTCCCATCGCCAGAGGGTGCAGTTTTCCCGGACCGTGGACCGCATGCCACGGCGCAGGCCCCGTCGTTGGCGATCCCAAGGCGCAACACACGGATCCTAACCTTATTTCCAAAGGCCGCATCGCCGCCACCGATCCAATGTCCCTGTAGTGGCTCGGCGCAAACCTCGGAAGGTCCAGCCAGCGTCTATTATCTCGCATATAACGGAGCGTGCAGGAGCGCCGCGCCGCTTTGATGACGCGACCAGCACCAGTGCTCGAACCCAACGGATCATAATGGTGAACGGGACAACGTTCTAAGTGCGCACAGACGTTTGTGTACGGACCTGGCCAGGTACCCATATTTGGTTTATGTTAATTTTAATTTCCTATTGCGGCAAAGACTTAACAGATCTTGGTATTGATATAACTGTGCCCGCCTTCAGCGGCTATTGTGCCTATTGAATAAAATGCTATATTCTTAACAGATTTTGGTATTGGTGTAACTGTGCCCGCCTTCAGCGGCTATTGTGTCTATTGAATAAAATGCTATGTTTTATCCTAACCATATTGTATCAATGACATCACCCTGCCCATGACTCCCAGGACTTAAGGCTTAATAGACAAGAGGTCCTTGTACTTCAAAAGTACGAGGCTCTATCCTGAGCATTACATCCGGCTCTCTCTAAAGTAAGTGTTCGTGTATAATCGCACTGCGCAGGGATATTGCCCGTCTTCGCTTCAAATAGTTGGAAACCCCTGCGCACACACACCGCCCCAACATACACTTTTTTATTTTTTATTATTTTTTATAACACGACAGCCACAAGGAGAAAAACGACATTGAAAAACTTCCCGGAGCTTGAGAAGTGCCGGCTGTGGCGTGATCTACAACCTCACTACGTTTCCTCCGGGTTTTGGCACTAGCCTAACGAGGGAGGACCGCTTCCCGCATTAATTGGAAAATTCCCGGGCCCGGGAATTTTTTCAATGTCATTTTCAATGTGGCCACGGAATTGGGAATTGGTTTTTATATTGTTATAGGCGCATACAAGTGACCGACTGATTTGTGTTGATTGCAAATTCCCAAATCATAAAACAGAGCCAAAAAATAATAATAACGAAAATCACTTGATCCCGTATTATTCGTCACTGGTAAGTCGTAGAACATCCAGAAAACGCTTGTAATTTAGCTAAGCCTTAGGCCTTCAATCTAATAAGGAAATTTTTGTTTCATATGTAACTATACAAAGTTAGATTTTTTTTGTGTTTTTTCCCATACTGGGAATTTTTTTTTAAATTTAAAAAAAAAAACTATGCAAGTTATTCGCGAGAGTTTTACTCAGGTATTTGTTCTACAATACTCTATTTCCTGGCTTTAAAAAACTAGCGTGTCCGATTTTTGGGTGAAAAAAAAAAAACACTGTGGGACGCACAAGAGTCTCGCAATAAAGACTACAGAAAGTTGAGACTTTATCATGCCAGAAAGTGTTCCCGATCTGCTACAAATGATGGTCTTCAAAACGCTTTTATACACGTCAGATCCATATATAAAAGTTTAAAAAAACCTTACGCAAGGAATGTAAAGGATCTTAAAGAAGATGCACTAGGTCTTTTAAAAGTACCACCTATAAATGAACCCACATGTACTGATCCCGATTGTTAAGTTAAATTAGTCAATAATAATATGTATATTAGCTGTTATTAGTTATATTAAGCTATTTTTTTTTTCAGACCTTAATGCCACAGACATAGTTACAGATTTGGTTTAAGTGCTGCAAAAACGTAGCAGATATAATTAAATTGGTCACAGAGCATTCCGAGGAGGCTCTACTAAGATAAAGCAACTGTTGAAGTCCAAGAAAGCTCAGTCCATATATTCCGCTGATAAAGCTTTAGGTATACTGATTTCGTAAAAACTACCAAAATGGCAGTGTACAACATTAAGAGTTTGCGCAAAAGAAGAGGGAATACCCCAATATCCTTCATATACTGCTATATTACAGGCGAAGAAGGACTGCTACCCACCAAAAAAATACTATAGATATCACTGAAAGAGGGGTAAAGTTAAGCTTCAAGCGATTATGGACACAACTGTTGCTAGACTTGGGGAATTCCTACGTTTGGAATCATGTCTGGATAGCCAAGTGTTAACACTTACATGCAAGTGGGGCTTTGATGGTGTTTCATGGCAAAGTTTATACAAGCAAACTATGGGGGATGAAGATGATTCCAGCAATTTTATGTGCTCCTTTGTGCCTTTGACACTTTGTGGCGAAGAAAAGTTATGGAAGAATCCAAAGCCATCTTCCACAATGTTCTGCAGACCGCGTTACTTCAAATTTGCAAGTGAAAACAAATTGAATATAAAGAAAGAACAAGCTATGATTGAAGCTGAGATTGCAGCACTAGAGATGACATTGCAGAGAGGAGACAGAGTGTCCACCCGTTGCTACGTTGTGGAGTGTCACCCACAACGCTATTTAGACAAGTGAAGTCCGGAGAAAGACGGGCAGTCGTTTTTTATGACAAGATTTTAAGTTGTACTTATTAAACACAGACAGGATGTCAAATACCTACGAAAGTGGAAGATACACTCACCGATTCCAGCGTGGCAATCCCGCTAGCGGTAGTGAGCAAGACCGAAGAAATAATACCGGCACACGAAGTCAGCGAAGAGCTTACGAATTCCAGCAACAGAAAGCAGCTGAGACAGATTGGGCTGCAGCGCGTGAATTTGAGGAGCGCCCCCCCAAACCAAGAGGACCTACAAAACGCAGCACCAATTGGAAGGGGAAGAAAAAGGAACAACAGGAGAAGAAAGATGATGTAGCTGTCTCCTATGATTTCAGAGCGAAGGAAGAAACAGCACCGGTGGATGAACCACTCTATGACCTCGGACCCCACAGTAGTTCAATCCCAGTCCAGGAGAACTATTCACAGAACTTTGAATTTTCTGGATATATCGATCAAGTTGAAAGATCTTATGAAGCGATGAGGGGGATAGACCCCAGGCTGGATCGCCGCCTTCCGTTTTCAATGTACCAGCATTCGATGTGTACAATCCTTAACTGTTATCTCATGGATCTAGCTCAGGAGAATGGAGAAAGAAAGATGGGATCAGGGAAATGCCAGGACCTGCTTCCTGAGGACCTTTGCATTCCGGAAAACTTATACCATTTTCTGGCTAATATTTGTAACACTACCTACCGTAAATGGTGAAGAGATCAAGTTCAACGTTCCAGAAATAGCAGTTCCACTGCCACAAGATGGTGATGTACCCGCAGGCTCATTCGGCTTTGTTAACGCCGAGAATCATAATGTGTACGAGTGTTACATATCGCCGCTCGTCACTATGAACAGAGTGCTTAATTCCCGCCGTGCTCCAGGAGCCGAAGAGATACCGCCGTTACCAGCAGCGATGATTCCGGCAGGAGCTATCCCGACTGAAAATCTACTAGGACATGGACCCCCGGACATTTTACAAATGGAGGCCAGACAAAATAAAAAATAAAAAAAGTTCCAGTGTCCACAAAACTGAGGTTGATGGAGGGCTTAAACGGACATATTTCACTACAAAGGGCACATCCCCGGGCCTAAACGAGTCGTTCTAGTATTAGTAGACGACTCAACATACATGCGCAACCATACTATTGCGTTACCTCGAATCAACGTTTCAGTCACTGTCTACCCTGGAGCATCTCATGTGCAAGATGCACCTGACAATCTTAATGCATACCTATTGATCCCTTGCATGTCGAGACGTCACATTCAGCGATGCAAGATACAAATAAAAAAAATGTGGCCACAATACTTTCGGACGTCAAAGTAAACTATGATCGTAAAACACAAAGATCGTATCGCCCAATACTAGGTTTGTTTGGGAGTATAATTGTTCATCTTTGGATGTCGGAAAAAGTTTTAAAGAATTAAAACCTAATTAAATGTTTAATAGGTGAAATCATTTAGATTCTCGTTTATGTAAAAATTTACCTCTTGAAATTAATACACATGTAATTATTACAAGAAATTAATACAGTAAGTACAATCTAAAAAGCCGAAGCAGATTTTACCAAAAGAAAATGAACAAATATCGGATGCTAATATGTTCAAAGTTTCACTTGTACTATTGAGACTAGTGGATGAAAAAAGTAAAGCCATTATATGGCAAAATCCGTCATGTTCTTCAGTTAGATATTGCAGACCCATTTCTCTGGAATTAGCGAAAGAAACTCCCGAAAAAACCACAACCATTGTAAGTGAACTCGAAGCCTTAATTAATAACTTCAATCCGACGCTTCTAGCAATAGATGGTATAGAAGTAAAACATGAACTATTTATGACTATCATTGACGGTAAAGTTGCTCAAGTGTTAACGGAGACACCAACAGGTGCTTCATGCACTATTTGTGAAGCAACTCCAAAACAGATGAACGATCTAACTGAAAAAGTGACTGCAAGAGTTGAGAATGAAGATGCATTCAAATACGGGCTCTCCACTTTACATGCATGGATAAGATGTATGGAAATGATTCTGCATGTATCCTATAATTTGGGTTTTGAAAAGTGGTCTGCTACGACTCCGGAGACCAAGAAGCTTAAAAAAGAAAAAAAAAACAGTATGTCCAAGGTAGTTTCCGGAATTTGCTTGGCTTACACATTGACAAACTCGTCAAGGTTCGGGAAATAGCAACGATGGAAACACGGCAAGGAGATTCTTCCAAAATTATCAATGTTTTGCTGAAATTACTGGTGTTGATGAAGAGTTAATCAAGAGATTATATATAATTCTGCAAACCATGTCGTCAGGATTTGAAATTTGATTTGATTTGATTGATCTGAAAACGCATCGAAGTTTGGTACATATGCGCTAGAAACTGCACAGTTATTTGTAGGTAAATATAACTGGTACTACATGCCCTCCTCAGTGCATAAAATTCTGATACATGGTACCAAAATAATCGAGCATTTTGCAGTTTTGCCGATAGTCCAATTGTCTGAAGATGCTCAAGAAGCACGTAACAAAGACTATAGAAAATATAGGCTACATGGTGATGTACCCGCAGGCTCATTCGGCTTTGTTAACGCCGAGAATCATAATGTGTACGAGTGTTACATATCGCCGCTCGTCACTATGAACAGAGTGCTTAATTCCCGCCGTGCTCCAGGAGCCGAAGAGATACCGCCGTTACCAGCAGCGATGATTCCGGCAGGAGCTATCCCGACTGAAAATCTACTAGGACATGGACCCCCGGACATTTTACAAATGGAGGCCAGACAAAATAAAAAATAAAAAAGTTCAGTTCGCGCTTTGCGCTCACATCAGAAACAACTTTTAGTGATCACAGTCGATTGATAGAATCACATATCCAATGGACGACATCGTGGCTGTACCGCCAGAAGCTATAGAAGATACCGGCAAACACGCATCAACCACTTCAAACTCTGAACAGTACTAATCATCACCGTCATAGTACTGATATTGCTATTGACCCAAGTTGGGTTAAGTATACAACAACAGCGTAGCTCCAGATTAATAGACAAAATTTGTAAATCGTTGATCGAATCTTGCTAACACGGAGCGAGGCTCAATGACATTACGCCCTACGTACGTAGACACCCCAATACGTGATGAGGGCACATTCGATCTGCTGCAGGCCACCATATCTGCCCCACTTCCATATGTGGGTAGCACAGTTTCACCTTTGTCCGACCTGCCGAAATGCATGGACAATGTCGTATCAATATACAACCGACCAGACACCACCATGACTACCTGGAATGTGATGGGTAGGTCATACATAACCTCCTTTGGGAATAAAGACCATACAACTACACCACCAGCTCTCAGGGAGAGCCGTGGTCCAAACCGGATAGGAATATGTTATTATTATAACATCAATAGTATTTGTGGCCTACAATGTATTCTACACGCTGTATTTTAAAACGGGATCGTCGGAAACAGCACAGCCTTCCAAGAAGGTGAAAACCAAATAATCAAGAAATACCTATAGTATTTTTTTAAATACTTAGGCCCCAGTTCAACGTGCATTTTGGGGTTCTAAATAAAATTCGAATTATCCCCTTATTGTTAACGGATCTATCTTTTTCTATCCGATCTATTGCCCAGTGGACACTCGACCGGAATATTTCGAAAAAGATCGCAATATTTCGAAACTACGTCTGTTTCTACAGAACTTTCTAATAGAGAAGTATTTATAATCGACACATACTTGGAGGTGCTGCACTCGAGGCCGCACTAGACGGTTTAGGTATTCACAATATACAACTGAGATCCCAGTACACCCAGTGCAAACGCTGGATTACTAACGACGGGCGCACCCACAAAAAGAAGCCTTAAACATCTCAATATGCTAGATCTGAAAGCGCCGGCCGTAGAGCAGCAGAGTTTACCAGTGCCCATGCCCATGCACCTTCACCGACTTTGCCAGACCGCGCCCCTACTTCATCACCGGCACCCAGTGATTTCGAAGTAGTACCCAGGGCATCACAATCTGCGGACTTGGAACTGGATCCCAACCCAGACCCACCAGTACAATCTGCTAACACAAAAACTGTTCCGATACGTGGAATCACTCCAAAGTCAAAGTCAATTTTTTTTATTGAAACTTGACCTTCAAAGAAGGCTCTTTTTCACGTCGATAACTAATTATTTAATCATAATATATTATGTCTCAAACTACTAGCATTTCGGAACGACCACTGCTGAGAAGAAATGCCGAAAGAAACTCATGAAACAGTCTTGGTCGCCTAGCATGCCAGAGGGGCTATTCATACTTTATACATACACTAGATTGTGTACAGTCAAAAATAAAATAAAATATAAGAAAAAATAATAATAATATAACAAAACATGTTATGTTTGTGATCAAGTAACCACAATGAATTGGTTAAGAACAAAAAATAAAAATAAAATTCGAATCAGGATCGAAGCAGGATCCCCCTGGCAACACCCGTTCACGAGTTGACGCGAGGGTCAGCCATCGCAAAGCTCAACCATAATAGAGGGAACTTTACGACCCGGCCCACGACGCCGTCAACAGTTTGAACATTTTAGAAAATTAATACTTTCAGTCACTTGAAGATCACAATACACGTACATGTTTAACAATTAAATGTCAATGTAATTAAATTTAAAAAGAAAGGAAAGGTTATTATTAACAATAACAAAATAATGTAATCAAGTGTGGAGTGGCGAAGTTGTAGGGAGAGACCAAGCTTTTTATCGTCTAAATAATCACTTATTGTGTAATACGCTTTATTCATCAAAGTATTTTTAAGATATATTTTAAATTTTTGCATAGGTAAATTTATAGCCTCGTCAGGGAGCAAATCAATGACTTTCCAAACAGACGTGCCAGTTAAACTACCATTCTCTCAGTTTGCAGAGAAATTAATGGTGTACCCTCTGGATGGCAGAAACGAGACATAACCACTGGTGCCAGCCGCACGAAGCCCCCTTGGAAGAGTCACCCCAGCAGTGGCCGCGATACTGTCATACTTACATGACTCAAAAACATTATGCATTGAGACCTGTGCTGCGCTACTCGGACTGCTCTACGTGTACGGGCAACATGTTGATGGATTCAGATATGACATGATTAAAGGCTTGAAGGCAAGTTTGTGAGGGGATTGATTCGACAAAAGAAAGAACGTTTTGAGGCTCACATCAAACCCGTTCCTGTGGCAGCGCGCCAACCTATGCAGGTCATGGCCATGAGCGTAAATATATTTGCAATGCACCTATTAGGGAAGGACCAGTGGCTAAATTGCGCCACCGACCCAGCTGCTATACCTTTAGACAAAATAGATAATACATGGACCGTGGTTCCAGTGAAGGCCCGGTTACTGTCACAACCATCGAAGTACATATTGATGTTTTATTCCACTGAACATTGGAATGGTCGCCTGAGTCATAGGTGGCAAAGTGTCCACAAAACTGAGGTTGATGGAGGGCTTAAACGGACATATTTCACTACAAAGGGCACATCCCCGGGCCTAAACGAGTCGTTCTAGTATTAGTAGACGACTCAACATACATGCGCAACCATACTATTGCGTTACCTCGAATCAACGTTTCAGTCACTGTCTACCCTGGAGCATCTCATGTGCAAGATGCACCTGACAATCTTAATGCATACCTATTGATCCCTTGCATGTCGAGACGTCACATTCAGCGATGCAAGATACAAATAAAAAAAATGTGGCCACAATACTTTCGGACGTCAAAGTAAACTATGATCGTAAAACACAAAGATCGTATCGCCCAATACTAGGTTTGTTTGGGAGTATAATTGTTCATCTTTGGATGTCGGAAAAGTTTTAAAGAATTAAAACCTAATTAAATGTTTAATAGGTGAAATCATTTAGATTCTCGTTTATGTAAAAATTTACCTCTTGAAATTAATACACATGTATTATTACAAGAAATTAATACAGTAAGTACAATCTAAAAAGCCGAAGCAGATTTTACCAGAAGAAAATGAACAAATATCGGATGCTAATATGTTCAAAGTTTCACTTGTACCATTGAGACTAGTGGATGAAAAAGTAAAGCCATTATATGGCAAAATCGGTCATGTTCTTCAGTTAGATATTGCAGACCCATTTCTCTGGAATTAGCGAAAGAAACTCCCGAAAAAACCACAACCATTGTAAGTGAACTCGAAGCCTTAATTAATAACTTCAATCCGACGCTTCTAGCAATAGATGGTATAGAAGTAAAACATGAACTATTTATGACTATCATTGACGGTAAAGTTGCTCAAGTGTTAACGGAGACACCATCAGGTGCTTCATGCACTATTTGTGAAGCAACTCCAAAACAGATGAACGATCTAACTGAAAAAGTGACTGCAAGAGTTGAGAATGAAGATGCATTCAAATACGGGCTCTCCACTTTACATGCATGGATAAGATGTATGGAAATGATTCTGCATGTATCCTATAATTTGGGTTTTGAAAAGTGGTCTGCTACGACTCCGGAGACCAAGAAGCTTAAAAAAGAAAAAAACAGTATGTCCAAGGTAGTTTCCGGAATTTGCTTGGCTTACACATTGACAAACTCGTCAAGGTTCGGGAAATAGCAACGATGGAAACACGGCAAGGAGATTCTTCCAAAATTATCAATGTTTTGCTGAAATTACTGGTGTTGATGAAGAGTTAATCAAGAGATTATATATAATTCTGCAAACCATGTCGTCAGGATTTGAAATTTGATTTGATTTGATTGATCTGAAAACGCATCGAAGTTTGGTACATATGCGCTAGAAACTGCACAGTTATTTGTAGGTAAATATAACTGGTACTACATGCCCTCCTCAGTGCATAAAATTCTGATACATGGTACCAAAATAATTGAGCATTTTGCAGTTTTGCCGATAGTCCAATTGTCTGAAGATGCTCAAGAAGCACGTAACAAAGACTATAGAAGATATAGGCTACATGGTGATGTACCCGCAGGCTCATTCGGCTTTGTTAACGCCGAGAATCATAATGTGTACGAGTGTTACATATCGCCGCTCGTCACTATGAACAGAGTGCTTAATTCCCGCCGTGCTCCAGGAGCCGAAGAGATACCGCCGTTACCAGCAGCGATGATTCCGGCAGGAGCTATCCCGACTGAAAATCTACTAGGACATGGACCCCCGGACATTGTACAAATGGAGGCCAGACAAAATAAAAAAAAAAAAAGTTCAGTTCGCGCTTTTCGCTCACATCAGAAACAACTTTTAGTGATCACAGTCGATTGATAGAATCACATATCCAATGGACGACATCGTGGCTGTACCGCCAGAAGCCATAGAAGATACCGGCAAACACGCATCAACCACTTCAAACTCTGAACAGTACTAATCATCACCGTCATAGTACTGATATTGCTATTGACCCAAGTTGGGTTAAGTATACAACAACAGCGTAGCTCCAGATTAATAGACAAAATTTGTAAATCGTTGATCGAATCTTGCTAACACGGAGCGAGGCTCAACGACATTACGCCCTACGTACGTAGACACCCCAATACGTGATGAGGGCACATTCGATCTGCTGCAGGCCACCATATCTGCCCCACTTCCATATGTGGGTAGCACAGTTTCACCTTTGTCCGACCTGCCGAAATGCATGGACAATGTCGTATCAATATACAACCGACCAGACACCACCATGACTACCTGGAATGTGATGGGTAGGTCATACATAACCTCCTTTGGGAATAAAGACCATACAACTACACCACCAGCTCTCAGGGAGAGCCGTGGTCCAAACCGGATAGGAATATGTTATTATTATAACATCAATAGTATTTGTGGCCTACAATGTATTCTACACGCTGTATTTTAAAACGGGATCGTCGGAAACAGCACAGCCTTCCAAGAAGGTGAAAAACCAAATAATCAAGAAATACCTATAGTATTTTTTAAATACTTAGGCCCCAGTTCAACGTGCATTTTGGGGTTCTAAATAAAATTCGAATTATCCCCTTATTGTTAACGGATCTATCTTTTTCTATCCGATCTATTGCCCAGTGGACACTCGACCGGAATATTTCGAAAAAGATCGCAATATTTCGAAACTACGTCTGTTTCTACAGAACTTTCTAATAGAGAAGTATTTATAATCGACACATACTTGAAGGTGCTGCACTCGAGGCCGCACTAGACGGTTTAGGTATTCACAATATACAACTGAGATCCCAGTACACCCAGGGCAAACGCTGGATTACTAACGACGGGCGCACCCACAAAAAGAAGCCTAAAACATCTCAATATGCTAGATCTGAAAGCGCCGGCCGTAGAGCAGCAGAGTTTACCAGTGCCCATGCCCATGCACCTTCACCGACTTTGCCAGACCGCGCCCCTACTTCATCACCGGCACCCAGTGATTTCGAAGTAGTACCCAGGGCATCACAATCTGCGGACTTGGAACTGGATCCCAACCCAGACCCACCAGTACAATCTGCTAACACAAAAACTGTTCCGATACGTGGAATCACTCCAAAGTCAAAGACAATTTTTTTATTGAAACTTGACCTTCAAAGAAGGCTCTTTTTCACGTCGATAACTAATTATTTAATCATAATATATTATGTCTCAAACTACTAGCATTTCGGAACGACCACTGCTGAGAAGAAATGCCGAAAGAAACTCATGAAACAGTCTTGGTCGCCTAGCATGCCAGAGGGGCTATTCATACTTTATACATACACTAGATTGTGTACAGTCAAAAATAAAATAAAATATAAGAAAAAATAATAATAATATAACAAAACATGTTATGTTTGTGATCAAGTAACCACAATGAATTGGTTAAGAACAAAAAATAAAAATAAAATTCGAATCAGGATCGAAGCAGGATCCCCCTGGCAACACCCGTTCACGAGTTGACGCGAGGGTCAGCCATCGCAAAGCTCAACCATAATAGAGGGAACTTTACGACCCGGCCCACGACGCCGTCAACAGTTTGAACATTTTAGAAAATTAATACTTTCAGTCACTTGAAGATCACAATACACGTACATGTTTAACAATTAAATGTCAATGTAATTAAATTTAAAAAAGAAAGGAAAGGTTATTATTAACAATAACAAAATAATGTAATCAAGTGTGGAGTGGCGAAGTTGTAGGGAGAGACCAAGCTTTTTATCGTCTAAATAATCACTTATTGTGTAATACGCTTTATTCATCAAAGTATTTTTAAGATATATTTTAAATTTTTGCATAGGTAAATTTATAGCCTCGTCAGGGAGCAAATCAATGACTTTCCAAACAGACGTGCCAGTTAAACTACCATTCTCTCAGTTTGCAGAGAAATTAATGGTGTACCCTCTGGATGGCAGAAACGAGACATAACCACTGGTGCCAGCCGCACGAAGCCCCCTTGGAAGAGTCACCCCAGCAGTGGCCGCGATACTGTCATACTTACATGACTCAAAAACATTATGCATTGAGACCTGTGCTGCGCTACTCGGACTGCTCTACGTGTACGGGCAACATGTTGATGGATTCAGATATGACATGATTAAAGGCTTGAAGGCAAGTTTGTGAGGGGATTGATTCGACAAAAGAAAGAACGTTTTGAGGCTCACATCAAACCCGTTCCTGTGGCAGCGCGCCAACCTATGCAGGTCATGGCCATGAGCGTAAATATATTTGCAATGCACCTATTAGGGAAGGACCAGTGGCTAAATTGCGCCACCGACCCAGCTGCTATACCTTTAGACAAAATAGATAATACATGGACCGTGGTTCCAGTGAAGGCCCGGTTACTGTCACAACCATCGAAGTACATATTGATGTTTTATTCCACTGAACATTGGAATGGTCGCCTGAGTCATAGGTGGCAAAGTGTCCACAAAACTGAGGTTGATGGAGGGCTTAAACGGACATATTTCACTACAAAGGGCACATCCCCGGGCCTAAACGAGTCGTTCTAGTATTAGTAGACGACTCAACATACATGCGCAACCATACTATTGCGTTACCTCGAATCAACGTTTCAGTCACTGTCTACCCTGGAGCATCTCATGTGCAAGATGCACCTGACAATCTTAATGCATACCTATTGATCCCTTGCATGTCGAGACGTCACATTCAGCGATGCAAGATACAAATAAAAAAAATGTGGCCACAATACTTTCGGACGTCAAAGTAAACTATGATCGTAAAACACAAAGATCGTATCGCCCAATACTAGGTTTGTTTGGGAGTATAATTGTTCATCTTTGGATGTCGGAAAAAGTTTTAAAGAATTAAAACCTAATTAAATGTTTAATAGGTGAAATCATTTAGATTCTCGTTTATGTAAAAATTTACCTCTTGAAATTAATACACATGTATTATTACAAGAAATTAATACAGTAAGTACAATCTAAAAAGCCGAAGCAGATTTTACCAGAAGAAAATGAACAAATATCGGATGCTAATATGTTCAAAGTTTCACTTGTACCATTGAGACTAGTGGATGAAAAAAGTAAAGCCATTATATGGCAAAATCGGTCATGTTCTTCAGTTAGATATTGCAGACCCATTTCTCTGGAATTAGCGAAAGAAACTCCCGAAAAAACCACAACCATTGTAAGTGAACTCGAAGCCTTAATTAATAACTTCAATCCGACGCTTCTAGCAATAGATGGTATAGAAGTAAAACATGAACTATTTATGACTATCATTGACGGTAAAGTTGCTCAAGTGTTAACGGAGACACCATCAGGTGCTTCATGCACTATTTGTGAAGCAACTCCAAAACAGATGAACGATCTAACTGAAAAAGTGACTGCAAGAGTTGAGAATGAAGATGCATTCAAATACGGGCTCTCCACTTTACATGCATGGATAAGATGTATGGAAATGATTCTGCATGTATCCTATAATTTGGGTTTTGAAAAGTGGTCTGCTACGACTCCGGAGACCAAGAAGCTTAAAAAAGAAAAAAAAACAGTATGTCCAAGGTAGTTTCCGGAATTTGCTTGGCTTACACATTGACAAACTCGTCAAGGTTCGGGAAATAGCAACGATGGAAACACGGCAAGGAGATTCTTCCAAAATTATCAATGTTTTGCTGAAATTACTGGTGTTGATGAAGAGTTAATCAAGAGATTATATATAATTCTGCAAACCATGTCGTCAGGATTTGAAATTTGATTTGATTTGATTGATCTGAAAACGCATCGAAGTTTGGTACATATGCGCTAGAAACTGCACAGTTATTTGTAGGTAAATATAACTGGTACTACATGCCCTCCTCAGTGCATAAAATTCTGATACATGGTACCAAAATAATCGAGCATTTTGCAGTTTTGCCGATAGTCCAATTGTCTGAAGATGCTCAAGAAGCACGTAACAAAGACTATAGAAGATATAGGCTACATGGTGATGTACCCGCAGGCTCATTCGGCTTTGTTAACGCCGAGAATCATAATGTGTACGAGTGTTACATATCACCGCTCGTCACTATGAACAGAGTGCTTAATTCCCGCCGTGCTCCAGGAGCCGAAGAGATACCGCCGTTACCAGCAGCGATGATTCCGGCAGGAGCTATCCCGACTGAAAATCTACTAGGACATGGACCCCCGGACATTTTACAAATGGAGGCCAGACAAAATAAAAAAGAAAAAAAGTTCAGTTCGCGCTTTGCGCTCACATCAGAAACAACTTTTAGTGATCACAGTCGATTGATAGAATCACATATCCAATGGACGACATCGTGGCTGTACCGCCAGAAGCCATAGAAGATACCGGCAAACACGCATCAACCACTTCAAACTCTGAACAGTACTAATCATCACCGTCATAGTACTGATATTGCTATTGACCCAAGTTGGGTTAAGTATACAACAACAGCGTAGCTCCAGATTATAGACAAAATTTGTAAATCGTTGATCGAATCTTGCTAACACGGAGCAAGGCTCAACGACATTACGCCCTACGTACGTAGACACCCCAATACGTGATGAGGGCACATTCGATCTGCTGCAGGCCACCATATCTGCCCCACTTCCATATGTGGGTAGCACAGTTTCACCTTTGTCCGACCTGCCGAAATGCATGGACAATGTCGTATCAATATACAACCGACCAGACACCACCATGACTACCTGGAATGTGATGGGTAGGTCATACATAACCTCCTTTGGGAATAAAGACCATACAACTACACCACCAGCTCTCAGGGAGAGCCGTGGTCCAAACCGGATAGGAATATGTTATTATTATAACATCAATAGTATTTGTGGCCTACAATGTATTCTACACGCTGTATTTTAAAACGGGATCATCGGAAACAGCACAGCCTTCCAAGAAGGTGAAAACCAAATAATCAAGAAATACCTATAGTATTTTTTTAAATACTTAGGCCCCAGTTCAACGTGCATTTTGGGGTTCTAAATAAAATTCGAATTATCCCCTTATTGTTAACGGATCTATCTTTTTCTATCCGATCTATTGCCCAGTGGACACTCGACCGGAATATTTCGAAAAAGATCGCAATATTTCGAAACTACGTCTGTTTCTACAGAACTTTCTAATAGAGAAGTATTTATAATCGACACATACTTGAAGGTGCTGCACTCGAGGCCGCACTAGACGGTTTAGGTATTCACAATATATAACTGAGATCCCAGTACACCCAGGGCAAACGCTGGATTACTAACGACGGGCGCACCCACAAAAAGAAGCCTAAAACATCTCAATATGCTAGATCTGAAAGCGCCGGCCGTAGAGCAGCAGAGTTTACCAGTGCCCATGCCCATGCACCTTCACCGACTTTGCCAGACCGCGCCCCTACTTCATCACCGGCACCCAGTGATTTCGAAGTAGTACCCAGGGCATCACAATCTGCGGACTTGGAACTGGATCCCAACCCAGACCCACCAGTACAATCTGCTAACACAAAAACTGTTCCGATACGTGGAATCACTCCAAAGTCAAAGTCAATTTTTTTTATTGAAACTTGACCTTCAAAGAAGGCTCTTTTTCACGTCGATAACTAATTATTTAATCATAATATATTATGTCTCAAACTACTAGCATTTCGGAACGACCACTGCTGAGAAGAAATGCCGAAAGAAACTCATGAAACAGTCTTGGTCGCCTAGCATGCCAGAGGGGCTATTCATACTTTATACATACACTAGATTGTGTACAGTCAAAAATAAAATATAAGAAAAAATAATAATAATATAACAAAACATGTTATGTTTGTGATCAAGTAACCACAATGAATTGGTTAAGAACAAAAAATAAAAATAAAATTCGAATCAGGATCGAAGCAGGATCCCCCTGGCAACACCCGTTCACGAGTTGACGCGAGGGTCAGCCATCGCAAAGCTCAACCATAAAAGAGGGAACTTTACGACCCGGCCCACGACGCCGTCAACAGTTTGAACATTTTAGAAAATTAATACTTTCAGTCACTTGAAGATCACAATACACGTACATGTTTAACAATTAAATGTCAATGTAATTAAATTTAAAAAAGAAAGGAAAGGTTATTATTAACAATAACAAAATAATGTAATCAAGTGTGGAGTGGCGAAGTTGTAGGGAGAGACCAAGCTTTTTATCGTCTAAATAATCACTTATTGTGTAATACGCTTTATTCATCAAAGTATTTTTAAGATATATTTTAAATTTTTGCATAGGTAAATTTATAGCCTCGTCAGGGAGCAAATCAATGACTTTCCAAACAGACATGCCAGTTAAACTACCATTCTCTCAGTTTGCAGAGAAATTAATGGTGTACCCTCTGGATGGCAGAAACGAGACATAACCACTGGTGCCAGCCGCACGAAGCCCCCTTGGAAGAGTCACCCCAGCAGTGGCCGCGATACTGTCATACTTACATGACTCAAAAACATTATGCATTGAGACCTGTGCTGCGCTACGCGGACTGCTCTACGTGTACGGGCAACATGTTGATGGATTCAGATATAACATGATTAAAGGCTTGAAGGCAAGTTTGTGAGGGGATTGATTCGACAAAAGAAAGAACGTTTTGAGGCTCACATCAAACCCGTTCCTGTGGCAGCGCGCCAACCTATGCAGGTCATGGCCATGAGCGTAAATATATTTGCAATGCACCTATTAGGGAAGGACCAGTGGCTAAATTGCGCCACCGACCCAGCTGCTATACCTTTAGACAAAATAGATAATACATGGACCGTGGTTCCAGTGAAGGCCCGGTTACTGTCACAACCATCGAAGTACATATTGATGTTTTATTCCACTGAACATTGGAATGGTCGCCTGAGTCATAGGTGGCAAAGTGTCCACAAAACTGAGGTTGATGGAGGGCTTAAACGGACATATTTCACTACAAAGGGCACATCCCCGGGCCTAAACGAGTCGTTCTAGTATTAGTAGACGACTCAACATACATGCGCAACCATACTATTGCGTTACCTCGAATCAACGTTTCAGTCACTGTCTACCCTGGAGCATCTCATGTGCAAGATGCACCTGACAATCTTAATGCATACCTATTGATCCCTTGCATGTCGAGACGTCACATTCAGCGATGCAAGATACAAATAAAAAAAAATGTGGCCACAATACTTTCGGACGTCAAAGTAAACTATGATCGTAAAACACAAAGATCGTATCGCCCAATACTAGGTTTGTTTGGGAGTATAATTGTTCATCTTTGGATGTCGGAAAAAGTTTTAAAGAATTAAAACCTAATTAAATGTTTAATAGGTGAAATCATTTAGATTCTCGTTTATGTAAAAATTTACCTCTTGAAATTAATACACATGTATTATTACAAGAAATTAATACAGTAAGTACAATCTAAAAAGCCGAAGCAGATTTTACCAGAAGAAAATGAACAAATATCGGATGCTAATATGTTCAAAGTTTCACTTGTACCATTGAGACTAGTGGATGAAAAAAGTAAAGCCATTATATGGCAAAATCGGTCATGTTCTTCAGTTAGATATTGCAGACCCATTTCTCTGGAATTAGCGAAAGAAACTCCCGAAAAAACCACAACCATTGTAAGTGAACTCGAAGCCTTAATTAATAACTTCAATCCGACGCTTCTAGCAATAGATGGTATAGAAGTAAAACATGAACTATTTATGACTATCATTGACGGTAAAGTTGCTCAAGTGTTAACGGAGACACCATCAGGTGCTTCATGCACTATTTGTGAAGCAACTCCAAAACAGATGAACGATCTAACTGAAAAAGTGACTGCAAGAGTTGAGAATGAAGATGCATTCAAATACGGGCTCTCCACTTTACATGCATGGATAAGATGTATGGAAATGATTCTGCATGTATCCTATAATTTGGGTTTAGAAAAGTGGTCTGCTACGACTCCGGAGACCAAGAAGCTTAAAAAAGAAAAAAAAAACAGTATGTCCAAGGTAGTTTCCGGAATTTGCTTGGCTTACACATTGACAAACTCGTCAAGGTTCGGGAAATAGCAACGATGGAAACACGGCAAGGAGATTCTTCCAAAATTATCAATGTTTTGCTGAAATTACTGGTGTTGATGAAGAGTTAAGAGTGTATCACGTCCGCGCGCCCGACCGAGTTTAGGTATTTGATAGACCTCAGCTGGCTGTGTGCAAGTCACACGCACACATCGACGTGAGATTGCCGCCAACCCGAAGTAATAAGTGACAGGGATCCGGCAAAGGATTTGTTGGTACCTATATAATTTTTTTTTCTTGTTTTATGGTAATGAATACTAAAAATAAAATTACGACCATTTTCTTATGTAAAACATACTTGGCGCGACTTGGCAGTAAAATGGACACGAATGCCGCTACAGAAAATAGCATGACCGTCGTGCCAGGATGCTAATATGTTAAACATCTGCCTGGCATCCCATGAAGGAAAATTTTTCGGGATGAGGTTTACAAAAATAGTATTTTTGGATCCAAGATGGCGGGCAACTTTTTTTAATTTTGCAATATGGGTATCGTTTTATAAGTGTTTCAGTGCGCTGATTACGAAAATAACATTTATTTTGAAATCCAAGATGGCGGACAACTTTTTTTTTCAATTTTACAATATGGGTATGTTTTTATAGATTTTTCGGTGCGCTAATGACAAAAATAACATTTATTTTGAGATCCAAGATGGCGGGCAGTTTTTTTTTTCAAGTTTACAATATGGGTATGGTTATATAGGTTTTTGGGGACGCTGATGACGAAAATAACATTTATTTTGAGATCCAAGATGGATGACAGTTTTTTTATTTTATTTTACAATATGGGTATCGTTTTCTAGGTTTTTGGGGACGCTGATGACGAAAATAACATTTATTTTGAGATCCAAGATGGAGGACAGTTTTTTATTTTATTTTACAATATGGGTATCATTTTTTAGGTTTTTGGGGACGCTGATGACGAAAATAACATTTATTTTGAGATCCAAGATGGCTGACAGTTTTTTTATTATTTTACAATATGGGTATCGTTTAATACGTTTTTGGGGACGCTGATCTTAAAATAAATGTTATTTTCGTCATCAGCGTCCCCAAAAACCTATAAAATGATACCCATATTGTAAAATAAAATAAAAAATTGTCCGCCATCTTGGATCTCAAAATAAATGTTATTTTCATCATCAGCGTCCCCAAAAACCTAGAAAACGAACCCAAATTGTAAAATAAAATAAAAAACTGTCCTCCATCTTGGATCTTAAAATAAATGTTATTTTCGTCATCAGCGTCCCCAAAAACCTATAAAAACATACCCATATTGTAAAATTTAAAAAAAATTTGTCCGCCATCTTGGATCTCAAAATAAATGTTATTTTCGTAATCAGCGCACTGAAAAACTTATGAAACGATATACATATCGCAAAATTAAAAAAAAATGTTGTCCGCCATCTTGGATCTTGATTTAGATTTATTTTGATTTTTATGATTTCGATTTCTATGATTTCGATTTATTACGATTTCTATGATTGCGATTTATTACGATTTCTATTTCATCAAAAATTGTCGGCCATCATTCATGAGTAAGAAAATGGTACCTATATAAATTTTAAAAAGATTAAAAGTAATAAATATGTAACTCTGATATACATTACTCTCTGCTGTCTGTGAATACATGAACACGCGAAAATTAAATGCCTCCCGAGCAGCAGAGCGACGTGGATTCCCTTGACTCTTACCGGCAGACTGATTTTTCGTGGGCTTGGAACTCGTATATATTGAGCGATGGCATTGCCATACAAAAAATGTATGGGGAATTTCTTAGTGAATTGTTACGATATATAATATTTTTTTCGAGTTATTTTTCAAAAATCTAAAACGAGCAACTTGTAGCTAGTTTAATAAACTCGCGATTTAACATTATGTAGAAATTATAATTTGTGTTTTACATAATGATTTCGTTAAAGCCGTGAACCTTGTTTTTCGTATTTTTCGTGTTTTCTGGAAGGTATTTACGCAAAAATAAAAGGCAAAATATTTTTATCTGTCTCGTATAAGTAGTAGCAGTTATTTGAGAAGCCTATAGTACTATTTTTATTATCAATAATGATCTAGTTTTGGCACCAGGGTCAATTCAGTAACGCCTGTTTTGGCTAAAAACGTGTGATGCAGGCTTAATCAAGAGATTATATATAATTCTGCAAACCATGTCGTCAGGATTTGAAATTTGATTTGATTTGATTGATCTGAAAACGCATCGAAGTTTGGTACATATGCGCTAGAAACTGCACAGTTATTTGTAGGTAAATATAACTGGTACTACATGCCCTCCTCAGTGCATAAAATTCTGATACATGGTACCAAAATAATCGAGCATTTTGCAGTTTTGCCGATAGTCCAATTGTCTGAAGATGCTCAAGAAGCACGTAACAAAGACTATAGAAGATATAGGCTACATCATGCTCGGAAGTGTTCCAGGTCAGCCACAATGGAAGACGTTCTGCACACACTGCTGTATACTTCTGATCTAGCTTAAATAAACCTAGAACATTAGTTGTAACCAAAGAATTGCTAGAAGAAGCTAAAGAACTTTTAATATTAACAAATGAGTAGAATTTCTTTGTATTCTTTTTTTTATATAATGTTATGTAACAACGTACTTATTAACATTATTTTTAATATAAAAAACATAATTTTAAATATTTTATTACAAGTTTTGTGTCATAATATTATAATTTTATATTTGTTTTTTTTTTTTTACTAAATAAATATTGTTTTTAAAGGAATGATGTTTCAAAAATCTAATAGTATAAGTGTTCAAAAATACGTATAAAACAAATCAGGCAAAAATTACGAGAAACAAAAAAAATACAGATTTTTGAGATGAAACGCACCGTTTGGTGCCATAGTGCGTCGTCTTGGGCATTGAGAGAATCGAGAATGTGCCGCCATCTCCGCGCCCCCACCCGCACTCGCAGCCCCCTCGTTCGATCCTAGGCTTCGTTCCGTTTCATATCGTTAACATGCCCCGGGCCTTGGAATCTCCTGGTTCCAACGGAATGATGACAATGTGTCGGCTGGACTAGGACTTGACATCTTCAGATGCAGGGAATAGTGGGCATATGCGTGAGTTGTGGTGTGAAATTTGCATGGTTTGCTTTTGTGAGGTAATGCGCCTGCGCCACCAGCCTGTACTATAGAGAATGTGGGTGTTTTTTTATATATGTTTAATATGTATTTGCAACAGTCTGTTTTTAGGGTGAAATTTGCATGGTTTTGCTTGCAGGGTGATTCTAAGGAAAAAGGAGATGGTAGTAGTGGATTGAAACGTTCATTAGAAAAAAATAATTCATTTTTCCCAAAGAAACCAAGGCTTGAGATTGCTCACTCGAAAAAATTCACCTACAAAAACTAGCAGATGAAAATAATTGTATTGCCGATTCTTCTGCTTCTACAGCTACATTGCCTACATTAACCATAGATGAAGAAAAAACATGCTCTCCTGTTACTAACGATATTCAGCCTACAATATGTACATCGACTTCTGATTCTGATCAGATAAAAAACTTCACTTTCTCAACCAAAAATTTGCTTCAGATTTGCTTGTTATATAGGGGAAAATATAGATGATTCAATCTAAAGCTATGTTGCTTGAAAAGCATTCGCAGCCTCCCCCTAATTATATTTTTCCCACATTGTGTTGGTAATAAAAAAGGAAAACAATAATAAACCTCTTCCCTTCCTCTAAAAATATATGCATTATTAAAGCACAATATATGCATTTAAGGGAATTTAACAAACGAAAGAAACTGTTTTATATTCCCATCATTTTATAACATTCATGAAATCAAAGAGAGATGTTATCCACCATCTTCAGCAATAGAAATTACAAATACACATGCAAAAATACTGTATCTTCAAGATTAATTAGACCACACTGCAGCTAGGATTTTGGCCATAGATTCGGTGTATAAGAATGGATTGAGTCATTTAGTCTTATACAGTAAATGGGGATGTGTGTGATGGTTCATCTAGCCAAAGCCAGTACAAACAAAAACTTCCCGAAGAGTCTGAACTTGTTTCTGATGCAAATTTGTTTATTACATCTTTAGTGCCTATCAAATTAATCAATGAGCTAACGGGCGACATCGTTTGGCAAAATCCGGTGCCTTCATCAGGCCTGTATCAATAGAATTTTGCAAAGAAACTCCTGGAAAAACCAAGGCTGTTGTGGATGAAATAAAGAATCAAATTATTTCTTTATTTATTTTATTTATTTAGGAAACAAACAATAGCCTTACACAAATAAGTAACAATTACATGATGATACATACATATATCAATAAAGTTTCCTCTATTAAATAACTCACATTGAGCAGGTAAGCAAACATATTAAATTCAACAAAACGGTTGACAAAAACGGTTGAAGAAGAAAAATAAAAATAAAAAAAAGTTTAAAGTGACGGTTTAAACTACGGCTAGCCACGTTTGAAGCCATCATCGATTAACATAGAAGGTGAAGGGGTGAACGTTAAGCATGAACTCTTTCTGACTATGATAGATGGCAAAGTAGCTCAAGTATTAACGGATACACCTTCTGGTTCCACATGTACAATTTGTGGTGCTACTTCAAGGCAAATGAATGATCTGACTAAAGTGACTGCTAGGCCAGAAAATGAAAATTCATATCAATACGGACTTTCTACATTACATACCTGGATTCGTTGTATGGAGATGGTTTTACATATTTCATATAACCTGTCTTTTCAAACTTGGTCAGCCATAAGTGAAGAAAAGCAAGAAAAGAAAAACATTAGTACAAAAACGTTTTTGTGAGGAGCTGGGATCAAAGAAATTATATACAAACCTAGAACGCTTACGGGAAGAAATAAGAAAATTAAAAATAAACTCTCGGTCGAATGCAATAGAGTATCAATCTACTTAGCTATTTTAAAGGGAGCGAAAAGTTCCGGAGTGAGAGGCATGAAAAATCATCGGTGTCCCTTTCTAACAATTGCCAGTCTAAAACATAACCAGTCATTGGTAATTTTCAAGACTAAACGTAGCTCGTAATTCGTAAGCTTCTTTTCAAATAATTCATTTAATGCTGATGTATAACTTAAAAGGGATTTCTGATAGGCATAAAAATAATTGTTTATTAATTTATTTAATAATAAAAACGCACTTTACCATTCATAGTTAATTTTATATATTTCTGTTAGGGCAACTCTAATGACGCTTTAAAAACAATATGGCCGATTTTCAATTGTTTTCAATTCGCTTTGCAGTTGTGTCACTCTTTAAACTGAGTATTTATTGGTTTATAAAGTGCATTATCTTTGTTGCAAAATGGTAAAAACGTGTTGTGTGAGAGGGTGTAAAAGTGAGCATTATCCTGGTAGCAGAATTTATTTTTTTGGGTAAGTTTCCAGTTTTGTTTACATGCAATAGTGTTAGGGTGACAATAATGTTCCGGTCCAAAGAAATTATAAAGTCAACAATTTTATCTTCCACAGCATATTTTATAGTTCTCTTATTATTGTAGGTATCCAAATATGTACGACATTACAGTGTTTGCAGAAAATGTAAAAAAAGAAAATTCATTAAAATGTGTTGTGGCTAAAATCCCAGAATCGTAATCAGTTATTTATCGACAACAAACATTTAATTTATAAATTTGTAATCTACATTAACCCAACAATGATGACCATCATTATTTTAAAAAATATATTTTAATTTTTAGGTTACATTTTTGTTTACATGGTCCACAAATTATAAAAGTCGTTTTAACTTTATAACAGAAGATTCCTTAAAAATACAATAAGTTTTGGAAATAAGTACCTTATCGTTATTGTCTTTTTCAAGATTTCCCAAAAAAGATGATATTCGACAACGGTGGCATGAAGTCATACCATTTAAGCCAAACCGGGCTAACTCAAGCTATAACCATGTGTGTAGTATACACTTTAAGTCAGAAGATAAAGTAAATAGTTTGAAAATGTCTAGATTAAAACCTGAAGCAGTACCATCTATTTTTCCTATTGTAAGTACATTGTTTTAAATAATTTAAATAAATCAATAACTAATTGAGTTAGCCCCAAATTAGGCTGTGAAGTTATGCTATGTAAGTGTTGTTATATAATATTGCACAAACATCAAGACCAAGGTAAAGCTGAAAAAGATCATTTTATATCTTGACTTGACCGAGGATCAATTTTGTGAGAAAAGATAACACAAATGTTTTAGGTTTTACAAAAATTACAATTTAGCATTCATTACTAAGAACTTTCTTTCACATAGTATAACATAACTATACTTCATTTCTTAAAGTAAATAAAGTGCTCCTTAGTATCACATTATTTTAAGCTTTCGCAATCACTATGGGACTTACCCCAATTATTTTTGTCATCTAGTCAATATTTCGGCGGTCCTGTTGACCCACAATACTGTGTGTAACCTGTATTATTAAAAAATAGAGTAGCCAATAAGTGCTATTGCTAGGTGATATAAAGAAAAACATCAATTTGTTTATCTTTCAGGACCCAGAGAAACATGTGAATGTTTTGAGTAATATAATTATAAAATCAGCTCAAGAAAATATTCAACCGTCTCCAAGTACATCTGCATACATGGTAAGTGACCAATCAGGAAAACTACTCAATTTTTTGACCGCATCGAACTGTATTTATTTAATTTTAAATCAAAATTTCTTGTACAGCCTCAATATGAGTTCAGTATCTACCCAAACATATATATATATATCCCTTACGGGGTAGACAGAGCCAAAGGTCATAAGACCAAAGACCACACTTAGCAAGTTGTAGGGTGTATAGGTGGAAAATGGGAACAAAATAGTGACGGGTTGCTAGCCGCACCGCCTATTAAAATGATCCCTAAACTTCACTCATTCCCTTGACCGGCTTTTACGGTCTGCACGGGTGGAGAAGCAGCTGATACATTCTATGTTTTTTCTTTGCTCCTAGACCAGAATGGGAGAAGTATATAAATATAAATATTATAATTATTATATTAATATATAGCACACTGGCAAAGGGGTGGATACCGAACTCATATTGAGACTGTACGTGTTTGTTGGAAAAGAACTCCATAAAGTGACAGTTTTACATGCAGTTTAGATTCGAATATACTTGAGCACAGCAATATAAAATAACTGTAATAATCTGAATTATTCACCTTTCAGGACATAACTTCAGACAAACACGCAAACGTTTTGAGCAGTATAATCATGCAACCAAGTACATCTTCAGAAATGGTAATTGTCCAATCAGAATAACTAGTGTCCAGTAATAATAGAATATTTATTTACCGCTGCATGGTGTTTGTAATGTTCTATTTTTATTGCAGATGCAACTGACGGATGATCGACATAATATAGAAACCAAAATTTGTGAAAAAGAAAATTTGTATCCAGATATATTATTGCAACCGCCATCAAAAAAGGCTCGTAGAAGTTCAGAAGAAATAATAAAACATTTGAGTGAAGACAAACAGAATCTTCAATATAAAGTAAAATTGTTACCACAACGCAATATCCACTTTACAATTGATTAAAAAAAATTTAATAATTATGATGAAGTAGAAAATGTTCTTATTAATAATTTTAGTAATATTGATAAACATATTAATGCCAGAAAATCCGATAAAACTATTTAATACAGAGTAAGGAACTAAAATCTTTTTATTTAACTCTATATTATTATTCGGCGAAAGCCTACGTTTTCTTAAGAAATTATATTAGTCTACCGCACCCATCGACTTTGAGGCGGCTTTTGTCAACGAGAAATTGTTTTCCGGGATTCATGTCTGAAGTTCTTGACTCATTAAAAATCTCTGCAGAAAAAGGCAATTTTAAAAAAAATGTTAGTCTTGTGTTTGATGAAATGGCTATAAGATCAAGAATAACTTATGAAGAAAAATCGGATAAACATTGGGGTTATGTTGATTATGGGGGAATTATTCACGATGATTCTGAATCACTAGCTAGTGAAGTACTAGGTATTATGATTGTGTCATATAAAGACAAATTTAAATGTCCCATAGGTTATTTTTTCATAAATAAAATATCTGCAAATGTACAAGCGCAATTAATATCTACTGCCATACGCCTTCTACAAAATATTAACATTACAGTTCGCTCATTGACCTGTGATGGTACAGTATCAAATATAAAAACGTATGAAATTTTAGGATGCAATTTTTCCCTAGAAGGTTTTAAGACATCTTTCAAACATCCTACAAAGGACTGCCTTGTTCATTGTTTGTTAGATCCGCCACACATGATAAAACTAGCGCGGAATGTTTTTGCAGAGTGCAATATCCAATCAGAAAAAGGAAATATTGATTTTGAGTACGTGAGACGATTGCATAATTTACAAGAGCAGGAGGGTTTGAAATTAAAAAATAAAATTTCTGCCGTACATATTAATTTCTATGGCAAAAAAATGAACGTAAAATTAGTGGCACAAGTGCTCAGCAGTTCAGTGGCTGATGCAATAGACTTTTTAAGAAAAAGTGGCAATGAACATTTTGATATTTTTAATGCTAAAAATCCTTATGGAGTTTGGTTATAAATCTTCTCTTAGATTATCGAATAAAGAGTTTTGGTTTTTAACGAAACAAAACAATATTTGATAAATTTGAGAATTGATGATCAAAACATTCTAACCCATAGGCGTAAAACTCTGGGATTAATAATTGATTGTGTTAGTTTCACGAATTTAGTGACAGAGCTTTTATCCGATCCGAACAATGAAATTAACTATTTTTTACCCTATAAATGTTCCCAGGATCATATCGAAATATTTTTTTGCCTGTGTTAGAGGGTGTGGGGCTCTAAACGACAATCCTAGCGCATTACAATTTCGCTATATAATGCGAAAGTTATTATTTAGAAATAGCGTTGCGTCAAGCCCCAACGCTAACATTATTATTGATGATGTTATTATACAATCAACGCCTATACTAGATTTTAAAAATGATAAAAAAAAATCCCGTTCAATGAGCCATCTAGAAGATGATGATGACAATGATATAAATGACTTAGTTAAACAAATTGATCGTATAGACACATCTGATTATAAAGATAATATTTTATATTATATAGCCGGCTATATAACGAATAAGTTATCAAAAAAATTTGCTGTCAGTACTGTATCGCTGCAATATTTAAAGAAAAAGATCATTGTGATCATAATTATGGTGTAGATATATGCAAATTTTCATCTTTTACGACATTTGTTGACAGGAGTAAACTTACGTATGTCACAAAGTTTGCCTTTGATGTGGTGAAGTATTGTGAAAACGCTTTTATATTACAATCTCGCATTGAAGGACTTAAGTATATGAATAAAAATAAGCTAATGATTTTAGTCGTCCAGAATTTTTATTCCAGTGGAAAAAGATATTTTGACCATCCGGCGGAATCTTATATTTGTGAAGATTCTCACGAATTAATCATTATTAAAAGTATAGCATCTGCCTTCTTTAATCTTGGCTATACAGCAATACCAAAATTCAAAATTTGAGAATCATGGGCCAGCGCTCAACCTTGAGGCAAAGATTGCATAAAACTATACTTTTTAATAATCCATACTAATATTATAAATGCGAAAGTTTGGATGTGAGTTTGTGAGTTTGTGAATTTGTAAGTTTATGAATTTGTGAGTTTGTGAGGATGTTTGTTACTCAATCACGCAAAATCTACTGGACGGATTTCGATGAAATTTGGTACAGAGGTAGATAATGACCTGGAATAGCACATAGGCTACTTTTTATCCCGGGAAAAAGCACTGTTCCCGTGGGACATTCACGCGGGCGAAGCCGCGGGCAAAAGCTAGTGTTTAATATTTTGATAAATATTGATCTGTTAAATTGTTTTTTGTTTATGTTGGTTTTTAATTAATGATTTTTAAGATAAATAAATGATTCGGAAATATTTTTGTTTTTATTACATAATTAAGTGACACATCACAAAACTGATTCTGACGTCCTTGATCGGCCCCTTATCTTTCGCCACCACAAAAGATATAGCGCGTATTGGTTTTATATAAGTACGAAATGTCCTAATTGCTTAAAAAATTTATGGATACCCTATTAGAAAGAGACAACGTAGCACTTTCGACTGTACTCTTCAGGAACGCTGACGTGGTATCTGTAAGCGTTCTAGGTTTGTATATAATTTCTTTGGCTGGGATTGATTATATTATTGACAAACAACGACAAGTAAGCGGTAATACTAATGACGGGAATAATGCTAGGTGATTTTTTACAATGCAGAATGTTCTGCTGAAATCACAGTAGTGGATGTTAATTGGATTAAACGGTTTTACATAATTTTACAAGCTCTTTCTTAAGGTGTATTGATCAATGCTGAAAAATTTGGCAAATATGCCATGGAAACTGCCAGAATTTATGTAAGTAATTATGATTGGTACTACATGCCATCTTCACTTCACAAAAAATTAATTCATGGTGAAAGTATCATTAAGCATTTTGCCGTGCTTCCTATTGGTCAACTTTCAGAAAATGCACAAGAATCTCGCAATAAGGATTATAGAAAATTTCGCCTACATCATGCCAGGAAGTGTTCTCGAATAGCGACAAATTAGGATGTATTTCATACTCTTCTCTACACATCAGATCCGTACATTTCTAGCCTTAGAAAAACATAAAGCAAGAGTGTGAAGGCACTTAATGAAGATACCCTAGATGGGTTTGTATCCACGGATCCCGGGATCAGATTGAATTGGAAACCGATCCCACCAATTTGTATCCACGGATCCCGGGACCCGTTTCCACAGAAAAACTTATTAATGTTTTTTAAAAACTTATTTATGTATTAACCCACTGGTCCCGGGATCGGTGGCTACAACAAATAAAATATATTCATTTTGGAAACTGATCCCAGTGTACAGAGACAAGACTTACAGTATATATATATTTTTTAAACTGATTGTGTTTTTATCTTAATTTCCCACACGAAAGGAAGTTATAATGAAAACACTATGAATGCATACAAAAACGTCATAATATATATTTAAAGATATATTCCTATAACTTACATAATAGGTACGTAGTGTACAAAATTATCACAGAAATCATCACATAATAATATAATACAGTAATCAACAAGATTTTAAATCATTTTGAACTACAATATTAACTTCAGCTAGTGCGCGCCAGGCGAACGCATATATTGCGTCTCGCTTGCACTTTCTTATTATGCACATTTTTTTGCTCTCGCGCGCATTTATGACGACACTACTAACATTGCTTATTGCGCGTCACAGTCTTGTTTTGGCGATGCGCGCTGACGTGACGTAACAAGTTTAATTAACGTAAACTTGTGGTGGCTGAGAAGTAATAATTATGGATGAAGTAAGTTGCATGCAATATTTTACTATTTATCATAATTTTTATTTTTAAAGTTATTTAAGGGTTATTATTCTAGTCGAATAAATTAAACTTTTTATTTATTTTTTTAGATAGCCGGATGTAGCGGAGCGTCTAGTAGCAATAACAGTACATTGTTAACGTTTATACACCGAAATGGAGGCCAAATTCTACTTAGAGCTGGATATCAGTACTCTAAAAAACGCGTAAATAAAAATGGTTCTACGAAATGGCGTTGTGTGGATTATAGAAAAAAATGCAAAGGGTCGATATGCACTAGTTCTGTGAGTATCACTTTATTAAAAAAATCCTTATTATGTAAGTAGGTACTTAAATAGCCTAGATTGTTAATCCAGTGCCTCATCCAGCTCATTTTCATCGAAATCCGCTTAGCCGCTGATGTGTGCGAAGGGAACGAACAATCATACGTTCACATTTACAATATTCGTTGTGATTATTGATTATTTATACAGTGTTTTTGTATATTACATAGGTACCTACTTAAAGCATTATTTACCTGCGAGGATAAAGAATATTTTTACAGGATGTTGCACCAATTACGTATACTTGCAAAAATAGCTTCACTTTCCACTCTGTACCATGTTTTTTTCTCTGTTTGTTTTAGGAAGGAAATATATCAGAAGAACAAGCGCACACAGTCTGTGAACCAAATCTTGTGAGAAATGACTTAGCTGTAAAAATGGAAATGGTTCGTGAGAAAGTAATGTCAACACAAGACAAAATATCAACAATTTACAATGAAGCTATCGAAGAATATGAAGATTCTGGATTATCGCTCATCGAAAAACCGCCAAAATTGGATGCTCATAGAAGCAAGTATTACAAAATTCGCAACAAGCACGCAGGTGTGAGTAAAATGCACTTCAAAAACTTGAACGAAGTAGAAGTTCCAAGGCAATTTAAAGAATTTCTGCTTGCTGAGTTTCATGACGATACATTAAGAATATTCGTATTTTGTTCGTTAGATATGAGAAAACGTATAAGCAACTTTGAACATATTTTCGTCGATGGGACATTTAGGAGCTGTCCTGCACATTTTAGTGAGCTGTATGTGCTAATGGGTGACACTGGCAGCACGGGTACTCAGACACATGTAGTCCCTGTTATGTATGCTCTATTGAGCAGAAGAAATAAAGAAGCTTACAAACGATTATACCAAATCATAAAAACTGAATTGCCAGATTTTCACCCATCTACATTTACATTAGATTTTGAACAAGCGGCTATAGCATCATTGAGAGAAGAATTCCCACAGGCTCGAATAAAGGGGTGTTATTTTCACTTTACTCAGGCTGTGTGGAAAAGGGGAAAAGATTTAAAGCTCACTAAATGCAGTGAAACGAGAAGAACTGTAGCCCTCAGCGCCATGCTACCATTACTTCCGAAAGAACATATTGACGAAGCTTGGACTTACATTACAGAAAACGCAATTATAACAGGAGAGATAACAAAAGGGGTAGACGATTTTATCAATTACATGATGAATCAATGGCTAACATCCGATGATTGGATTGAGGTTTGGAATGTGAATAAAGAATTACATCGCACAAATAATGTTACGGAAGCTTGGAATGGACGCTTAAATAAATTGATACCAAAGAAACAACCAACTTTGATGATGCTACTGAAGGTGTTAGAAAACGACAGCAAACACGCTTCAAAACTATGTACACAAAGAGATAATAATAAGCCTAAATTAGCAAAATATATTTCCCGAGACAGATGGATAACATACGTGCTAGAACAGCTGGAAAACAATACTATCACCGTCGGACACTGTCTAGAAAAATTAAGAAAATAGTTACATTGATTTTATTACATCCATACTAATATTATAAATGCGAAAGTTTGGATGTGAGTTTGTGAGTTTGTGAATTTGTGAGTTTGTGAGTTTGTGAGGATGTTTGTTACTCAATCACGCAAAATCTACTGGACGGATTTCGATGAAATTTGGTACAGAGGTAGATAATGACCTGGAATAGCACATAGGCTACTTTTTATCCCGGGAAAAAGCACTGTTCCCGTGGGAAATTCACGCGGGCGAAGCCGCGGGCAAAAGCTAGTTTTAAATAATCTAAAAAAATTATAACTAACTATTACATAAATAATTTATGTGATGACTAAAAATCTTGTTGATTATTTTATGTGATGATTTCTGTGATAATTTTGATACTAACTTTGTTTGTATGTTACAAGAATTTTAAGAACATCTGGAAAATATTATTTTTAGTTATTGTTAATTATGAATAATTCGAGAAGGTAATATTGTAGTTTAAATTATAATTACTGTGATGATTTAAAAATCTTGTTGATTATTTTATGTGATGATTTCTGTGATAATTTTGATACTAACTTTGTTTGTATGTTACAAGAATTTTAAGAACATCTGGAAAATATTATTTTTAGTTATTGTTAATTATGAATAATTCGAGAAGGTAATATTGTAGTTTAAATTACAATTACTGTGATGATTTAAAATCTTGTTGATTACTGTATTATATTATTATGTGATGATTTCTGTGATAATTTTGTACACTACGTACCTATTATGTAAGTTATAGGAATATATCTTTAAATATATATTATGACGTTTTTGTATGCATTCATAGTGTTTTCATTATAACTTCCTTTCGTATGGGAAATTAAGATAAAAAACACAATCAGTTTAAAAAATATATATATACTGTAAGTCTTGTCTCTGTACACTGGGATCAGTTTCCAAAATGAATATATTTTATTTGTTGTAGCCACCGATCCCGGGACCAGTGGGTAAAAACATTAATAAGTTTTTCTGTGGAAACGGGTCCCGGGATCCGTGGATACAAATTGGTGGGATCGGTTTCCAATTCAATCTGATCCCGGGATCCGTGGATACAAACCCCCCTAGATTAGATTAAAAGTGAACGAATTCATTTTGTATCCTGAAGTTTACCAAATATAGTTAAGCGTAATGTAAACTTACAGAATTTTTCTATTTAATCATGAATCATTATTTTGTAACTTTGAAATTTTATAATATATGAATAATATGCGTAATCTTAGATTTTAATTTTTTTTAAAGGTAAGAGGTAAATGTTTATTGTTTTATCATGGGTTTTTTAGAATGGGCGTTTTGGCCCTAGTGGTGTATCAAGTTGACATAGACGTCATTTGAAAGGTCATAATAATAGGTTCAATTTATTGTATGACATCAACGTTGAGATTTGTGCAAGGAAAAAGCTATGAATTATTTAATTTTAATCAAATTATTTTTATTTTTCTACCTTTATGCTTTACTTACTGTATGATTTATCCTTTTATGCAGTGAAGGTTAGCCATCAATTCATAAAGCTCATGATCATACATTGATACACATATACTCATTTAGAATAATAAACGACACTTTAAGAACGAACTTGGAGCAAATGGGAGTTTAGTGTGGCGTTATTTTTCTATACTCACACACATTTAGATAATAGGCAGGTAAAGGGACCTAAAAAAAAAAAAAAAAAATCTTGGGGTAGACCTTTATCCAGCAGTGGATATTTTGCGGTTGTATGATGAAAGGGACCAAAAGAGCGAGAAAGCAATACAAGCTTGGCCCCGCATGGCCAAGAGCGAAAGAGAAAGAAGCGGGTCGCTTGTTGTGCTATTGTTTATAGCTATTCCTGTGTGTTTTCTATAGTGCCATTTTTTTTGTTGTGTTAGTATGATATTTTCTTACTACAGTACGGACGTTATCGTATTTGCTCGTATTTTAATTTGAATTGGAACTGTTTTATATTTTTGACCCCGGCACGTTTAACGGACTTTGTTTATCTTACTTTTGACTGTGGCTAGTATTATATGGACCTGATTGCTAGTGGATCGGATACAGTTTAACTATGGAACAAGTAAATCAATGTGTTTTATGTGATCGTTCTCTGGTGCGTCAGCGACAACGACACCAGCTTACAAGAGAATACCTAGAGGCAAGACCTGGATTTGCGGAATATGTTTCGGAACATTTACGTGTAGAACAAGTAAGTAGATACTTTTGATCGTTCTCTGGTGCGTCAGCGACAACGACACCAGCTTACAAGAGAATACCTAGAGGCAAGACCTGGATTTGCGGAATGTGTTTCGGAACATTTACGTGTAGAACAAGTAAGTAGATACTTTTATTTTTGTGAAGTAACCTATACTTTAGAACCTAGACAACCATAAGCGTGATTACATTCTAATAAACATATTTCACATACTATGTCGACGGGTATGCCGCCAACAATCACAGCGGCATTTCTGGGGGATATTTCCTTGCCTCACACGCTTTTTCTTAAAGAATTTTTACAACGGGGTATCCACGAGGGCAAAAACCGTTGTGCTGCGGTTATAGTGTTATCGTCATCATCCGATTTGAACTAGAACAACGACACAAAATCGTTGTCCCTGTGGTAGTCGAGCCTAAAGTTCTAACAGCTACACCACGGAAGCAGTTGCTGTCGGTTTAGTATGTATGCCCTTAAACCGAACACTCCAACAAATGTCACAAGAATACAAGTTAGTCCAAAAACTCACGAACATTTACTTAGCTGTTGACTCTGTTTCTTTTATTTTTACAGGCTATTATGAACAACGAGCAGTGGATGTGCCATAGATGTTGGGTAGCAGCGGGTCGTCATCAAGTGCAGCAACAAGACGATATAAATCCTCCATGTGGTAGCACTGACCCATTACAAGGAAGTGGTCTGGAACCGCAGGCAGCAAGTAGTACTGAACCGCCAATCGAAGGACCTTCCTTAATATCTATTGACGAATATAGAAGAGTCGCCAATGCATCTCGGCATTGTATGTTCCGTGACTGCGCGAGACAGAATCTTTTGAGAGTACCTATTTTTCTTAAAGTGAGAATGTTGGTAGAAAATAAATTGCACATTCCAACAAGTGCCCGTGTATGTGGTGATCATTTAAATGGAAACTCATGGTCAGAATTATATGAGTCCACTCAATCCATATTTTCGGCGGAGCAAATCAAAGATATGTTGGACACACTTACCACGGCTTACATTGAGCGACAAGTTTTTAATTTTGATTTGATCGAAAATATAACGGCTGCAGAATTACACTTTTGTATCGGGTTAACCCATGATGAGTTTCAAAAGATTCTAAATGAAACTCCGTCCTTAATACAAGAATCAAAGCGCCCCAAGACAGTCCTTGGTGCATATTTAATGAAACTTAGGTCTGGAGAACCTAACGAAAGGTTAGCCGCACGTCTAGGTATGAGTCGTCAAACACTTGAGAGAAAACTCAGTATAGCTCGTCTTTGTCTACTGAATGAATTTGTTCCTAGGCATTTAGGTTGGGACCATATAAGCCGAGATCAAATTATTTCCCGAAACCTTATGATTCCCAATTATCTTTACGGAGAAAATGGATCTAGAGCTATTTTAGTTTTCGATGGCACTTATATATACATTCAGAAAAGCAGCAATTTTTTATTTCAAAAGCAGTCATATAGTCTGCACAAGTTTCGGAACCTATTGAAACCTTATTTAATTGTCTGCACGTATGGATACATCATAGATGTCACCGGACCACATGCCGCGACCACGTCGGATGCAACTTTTATGTCGCAGTCCAATACTCAATACTCAATATTTTATTGCATCCATAAAGTTGACATGGTGACATATAAATGAAAGTACATTTATGGACCCTGTCGGTACAGAATGATGCGCCGATGCATATAGTCCTAGAAGCTGGCGACATCTTTATATTAGATAGAGGTTTAAGAGACTCCCTGGGAAACAGAGGCGTGTGGATATGATGCACTTATGCCTCCTACAAAAGGCAGGCACGAAACTCAGCTGAGCACAGAAGATGCAAATAAATCCCGGCTGGTAACTATAGTTAGATGGGTCGTGGAAGTAATAAATGGCCGTTTGAAACGTGACTTTAAACTGTTACGTCAAGAATATTTCAATAGAGTCCTACCCCACTTGTTCGAAGACGTAAAAATTGCTGCCGCAATAACAAATACATTTAAAGATCCTGTCGTTAACGCGCCATATGCCAACCAAATCATAAAAATTATTCAAGAACGACTGGACAGACCGAATGTTTTGGGTGACTACGTGGTCGAAAATAATATAAATAGACAAAGAGCAGCATTCCAAACAATATCAGGTGAAGCTGTACGAGCAATGCCATTTCCTATATTGACCGAAGAGGATCTAGTACTAATAGCACTAGGCACTTACCAAATAAAGCTTGCCCGATCATACTTAAGCGAGCATTTAAGAAATGGTGTGTATACCATAGAAGTGTGCCAAACAATAATTCCTGATTTGATACAACATGGAATGAATGTCGAAGGATTTCTTTTAAGAGGAAGAATTCAATCGCGCCATATTTCAAATCGCCAATATTATTCGTACATGCTTGTAAATACAAGCACAACGGGCAGGGAGTCTATAAGCAATTATTACTGTTCGTGTCTAACAGGACGAAGAACTATAGGTACATGCGCTCATATCATGAGCATTATGTGGTACTTAGGCTGGGCGAGACACGAAGATAATATTTTATTGCCAGCAACTTTTCTCGACGAAATAATTTTAGATTTAGATGATTATTAGTAATTATTTACGCCTATAAACCTTTGAAAGGAATAAACATTTACAAAAATATATATTTTTTTATTTACTTTTCATGTAAACGTAATTAAGATACTTCATAATTATACTTCTAAAAAGCTTACACCTACTTAACAATAATGCTGTTGAACGAAATGTAAGATTTATTTTAATGAAATACTTCATCAGATACAAAACAAAAAAAACATAGCTCCTTCCCTGCACATATCTCAGGGTTGATGCCATACAATAAAATAATGCTTTATATATGTCCTTTAACAAGACACAAGCCCAACTTGATACAGCCTGGGGTAAAATGCCCATTCTCCTTTATGTTCATTATAACTATTTATACACAATCGATATTAGAACGAACGGCTTCTTGTCCATACAAAAATCGATTTTATGGTCACATCCGGAAGAAGGCATGAAACTTGGCATGAATGTAGCTTTCATATATGTGTTTCAATCTTGATATGGAAACACGTCAAGAAATAAATTTTCGAAGAAAATAGAATATACACAATTTCTTAAAACTTATTTTTTAAATATACTTAACTTTTTTATGCTCTAATAAAAGTATAAAATCTGAACTTTTCTGAAGCCTTACATAATAAAGTTATTGAATTTTGTTCCGAAACAGATCTTGATTTCCCATAGTGTGCTGCCTCTTTCCATCAAAATAAGAGTTATTATTTACACCCTTAACAAGAATTTTCCCAAGAAACCTTTAAAAAAACTAAATCTGTTGATAAAATAAAAACAAAATACAAAATTTGGTTAATAAAGAAGAATAATAATTAATAAAGAAGGTTTGGGAGTTAAAGTTAATCATGAACTTTTTTTGACAATGATAGATGGAAAAATGGCACAAGTTTTAACTGATACGCCTTTTAGTTCTACATGTACCATATGAGGAACTACTCCTAGACAAATGAATGATTTAGCGAAAGTAACAGCGAGGCCTGATAATAGAAATGCTTAACAATTACCACTTTACATGTCTGCGGTCTGCCACGAGCGAAGAAAAAAATAAGGCTCAAGCAAGAAATGAAAATTTAAGTGCAAAAGCGATTTCGTAAAGAGTTGGGATTGAACATTGATAAACCACGTCAGGGAACGAGAAAAAGCAATGATGGCAATACAGCCAGAAGGTTTTTTTACAATGCTTCGAAATTTTGTCAGTATGCTTTCGATACAGCACAGTTATATGTTAATAAATATAAATGGTATTCTATGTCAAACGTAATTTTTCTGTCTTGCCTATTGGGCAACTCTCAGAAGATGCTCAAGAGTCACGAAACAAAGATAAACAGTTCAGGCTTCATCATGTAAGAAAATGTACGAGGGAAGCAACTAATGAAGACTACATTCACTTTTGTATACCTCTGATCCATACACAGACATAAAGACATTTTATTTGCATTTGGTCAAATCAACCAGAATTTCATTCATTTCAGACATTGTGGCCATATAGAGCCATCGGAGAAATTTAAAAAGAATATTTTATTGACCAGTTTAAAAGCAATTTTTCAGATTGGCTTATAGAGTACAATTGGGACAGAACATTTAAAACCCATCATTTAAATCCATTTGAGGATGACTACCGACGACTAAGTATGTTTGTATAAAGGTATGATACCACTAATCTTGAAGTCCTTTGTGAATTGTGACTTGGCTTTGATACAACTGGACCTCGAGTTTCATCTGCGATTTGGATATCTGCGATTTGGATTATTTGTTGAACCCCGATTCTTCCCGATGCAAATATTCTCAAAGAACCACAGAAGACATATTGCATTGTGTGCTACTCTTTCTCTAGTACCACTAGAAGTGGACCACGGTTGGCTGTATGTGATGGAAGATTGAACTACAGAAAATAAAAAAATAAAAAGAATTGTAATTTTAATGATTATTTTATTAAGACAAGGCTGAAAGGTGAAAATTTAAGACGTAGGTGGAATTTATGTGGACAAATGCCACCTAACCAATTAAGTACCAATTAAGCATTCAGAAATAAATAAATATTTGAATGGCAAAACAAAGCCAATTTAAATTTTTAGAAATTATAGCGAATAAGCTTCTATGACAACTATAAAAGTGGCTAAAATTGAAAACATAGCATCCTCAAACAATCAGAGAAACAGTAACATTGAAAAAGATGGGAGAATAAATTTTATATTAAAACAATTTCATAATAATGACATTACTCTTGGTCATTGTCTGGAAAAAATGTTAACTTTATGTTTAATAAAAACCAGAAGCCCGATAAGAAGACGTTGCTAGGTGTAGGCTTCATCCAGGGCGCACTGTGGATCGTTTCATACACGCTAGACGTCGGAAATGTATTACTTAATTACGCTTTTTTAAATAGTCTTAATGATTTCTAGATAACCAGGGACCTCATAACCACTATTACTTATGACTTACCCCCACCCTGTTATCACTAATGAGGGTAGAAACATTTATAAGGTAAGTAACACAAAAAATCAATTATATTTGCAATTTTTGCGTCTCTGTATTGTGATTGATTTTTACGAGTTCTATGTGTCTGGCATAGAAAAAAATAATTATATATTATTAACAATAATTATGCTTCATACATAATAAAATGATTGTGAATTAAACTTTTGATTATTGAGGTTATGTTGGAAATAAAAATATCATATAAATTATTTATTTGTTATTATTTTTATCTCTGTTATTTTCTCGGTTTCCGATAAACCGGTATACTGACAAACACGGGCCTAAGCCAAGTGAATATCAGGTAAGGGATCACTATCGTCACTTTGCGTCACTTCTTCTCTTGTGCTAAAGCTGAAATTCTGTATGTCTTGATGGGGGAGGTTATTATTATAAAATATTACTTTATAGTATTGAGCAAGTACAAATTTCAATATTTATGTTGTTTTATCTCCAGATGGCTGCTCGCAGGGTTGATGAAATAGATGATATAATAAATCAAGAATCGAGTGATGAGGAAGATTTGGTTAATCGTGGCCCGGAAATTGAAGAATCTGATGGAATTATAGAAGATTTTCGTCATGAGTGTGCAGATAGTCAAGAAAATATGGATGAAGATGGCTTTAAAGTAGGGCCATTTTAATAGGTCACATTTGACACTTCATTTAAATTCAACAATGTGTACTTGTAACGGCGGGTACTCAATTATTTGTTTTTGCAAAAGTGAGATTTAATTAATTTTTTAAACATTTTCTGTTTAATTCATAAATTATTGTATAGTGATGACAGAAAACGGTATTATTACCATTTGTTTCGATTAAAGAGACATTAATTTTGAATGTATGTAAAATACAAAGCTATTTTTTTAATGAAATCTAAACGTCACTACAAAGTCAGCTCGATTAACGCTTTTTCTTTTTTATCACTAGAGATGTACCACAAAAAAACCCGACAAAACCGAATTAGTTGAATCGATATAATGATTTATGTATGTGTAATGACTTACCTACGTGTGTACGAAAAAATATAAAACCATAAATTGTTTATTTGTGAAATATGTTTAATTACAATTATACTGGAATACTTAAGCAATAACTTTATATTAAAATATTTAATAATATTTAGTATAAACTCATAGTATTTAGTATAACTTATTCCTGGCAACACTTAAACCTACAGTGACGCCACGACGCCATTACGTGTTGCAGTCTTTTGTTGTAGTGCGAAGTGACTGTGCGATTTCCGTGTATCCCTTATTATCTTTTGAACTGGCTTTTCTTACTGATCGGATCTTCCGCAAACGTTTACCTGCCTATCATTTGGACTCCGATTGCTTATTATTTGGACTTTGTTCTGGTTTAACCATGTCTAAACGAGGAATAACCTTAAACAGCCAAGCTCGCGAACAAGTGGTAAAATTATACACTTATTTCGAACGTGAGTCGGCCAACGGTGGGCCTCTTTTGCCTGTGACACAAACGAGGGATCGCGTTGCTGATGCATTAGGAATAGGGAAGAAGACTGTAACGCAAATTCTCAACGAGAAATATGGACCCTCAGGCTCGGAAGAGAATAGATTACGAACACCGAAAAAAAGAAAGAGAGAGAAGAAAGTTGTCGGTATTGACAATTTTGATGCTGCTGCAATTCGCAACCACATTTATGGATATTACTCAAAAAAGGAATATCCTACAAGGAAGAAACTAATTATTTCATTAAATGAGGCAGGCTTATTTTCTGGCGGAAGAACGTCACTGTCAAAAGTTTTGAAATCAATTGGATTTAGATATAAAAAGGCAGACAAGCGGAAAATTCTCCTAGAACGCTATGATATTGTTCTGAAGAGACTGACATTCTTGCGGCAAGTAAATAAAATTACAGATTGAGACAATGTTGTATTTGTTGACGAAACATGGTTAAATGCAAACCATACAGTCTCACGGACGTGGACTGATGATACAGCAGCCTCAACATCAAAAGTACCATCAGGAAAAGGAGCCCGTCTTATTATATGTCATGCGGGTTCAGCTTCACAAGGATTTATTCCAGATTGCCTCCTAGCATTTGCATCCAAATCAACAGGTGACTATCACGAAGAAATGAACTTTGATGTTTTTAAAGAATGGTTTGTAAAACTACTTCTTAGCCTAGAAAACCCCTCAAAAATTATAATGGACAATGCTCCTTACCATTCGGTACAGGTTGACAAACCACCAACTCAAACCAATAAAAAGAATGAAATAGCTTCGTGGCTCGAAAGACATGGTGTGGAAGTTAATCCAAATTTATTAAAAGTCGAGCTAATGAATTTAGTGCATACAACTATGTCGTCCAAGCCACGCTATGTTATCGACGAACTAGCCCTAGAGCATGGACACGAAGTGATTCGATTGCCTCCTTACCACTGCCAGTATAATGCCATCGAGCTTATTTGGGCACAAATAAAGGGTCATGCAGCACGAAATAACACCGAGCCACCTTTCAGCACAGGAAAAATGCTTACGCTGTTAAAAAATGCATGTGACAGTGTCTCTGTAGAAGATTGGAAAAAGGTTGTTGAAAAAACAAAGAAAATCATCGAAAGTGATTTTGAACGCGATATTAAAATTGACAATATCATCGAAAATGAGTTGATTATATCTGTAAGTGCGGACAGTAGTGATGATGATGACACTGATAATAGCTGTAGTTCCACTGAATAAATGGATTTTTAAACTAAATTATGTCATTTCATTTAAAAAATAAATTATTACATATACACAGGGATTGATATTTGATTGAAGTATGTACAGTTATTTACTTGTATTAAATTAATATTACAACAGTTTGTTTTTATTCATATTTCTTTAAAAGTATAATACCAAATCAGTATCGATTTCGAGTTTGTATCGATATTTCTCGGTATTCAATTAACAAGTCACTTCACTATGAGACTAAGATTGACAGATGTCAAATGGGACCTATTAAATTGACCTTACTTTAGTAGCGATGATGATATGACGTTGCTAGAAATATCTCAGAATTTAAGAAAACAAGGGAAGCTAAAAGTTTTGGATTTCCCAAGAGTTCTTTACATCAAAGGAAAAAATAATAGGTACAAGTGGAGCGGAGAAAACCCAGTTAGGCGTAGAATTCAGCAGCGCAACATTATTATGCATGTACCAGGTAACAAAGGCGAAGCGAAGAATATTATGAAGCCAATATAAGGTTGGAATCTTTATCTAAATGATGAAATACTTAATAAAATTGTCTGTCATACTAATGCAGAAATTGAAAAACAACGTAAGAAATATAAAGGTACCAAGACGAAGAAGACATAGAAGAGAGTAACACATCATCAAATTTACCATCATTTGTAAAATCCACATCTTTGAGTGAGTTAAAGGCTTTAATTGGCCTTTATTACTTAGCAGGAACGTTTAAAATGAATGATATGAATACGAAAGAGATTTTTGATAGATTTACAGGAGTGATGCTTTTTAGAGCTACGATGTCACGTTGTAGATTCGAATTTTTGACAAATTGCCTGCGATTTGATGATAAAGATACTCGCGAAGAACGCTGTGCTACTGATCGCTTAGCTCCAATTCGTGAACTTTTTGATTACATTGTAAACAATTGCGAAAAATATTACACGCCAACTGATTGTTGTACAATCGATGAACAGTTGTTGGCTTTTAGAGGGCGTTGTGCATTCAAAATGTATATACCATCTAAGCCTAATAAATACTGGCATAAAAATATTGATGATGTGTGATTCTAAAACTGCTTATATGTTGAAAGCTATGGTTTATGTAGGTCAAACACCTTCCCTTCAAAATATGTCTGTGTCTGAGTACTACGTCACGGAACTCGGCAAACCGTTGATAGGATCCCGTCGCAATATAACTATGGACAACTGGTTCACCAGTATACCATTAGCTAAACTTCTGTCTGAAAAGGAATTGACCATGGTTGGCACGACGCGAAAGAACAAAGGTGAAATACCAGAATCCTTTTTGGAGTTAACCAGCAGAGAAAAAAGTACTGTTATGTTTGCTTATGATGGTCCTCTCACTCTTTTGTCCTACTGCCCACCAAGATCGACGAAGAAGAAAGTCGTTATCATGTTATCAACGCTCCACGATTCGCCTGACGAGAATCATGAAGTCCAGCTCCCAGAAATAATTCATTTTTACAATAAAACTAAGGGAGGAGTCGACGTGTTCGATGCAATGGCAAAAAAATACTCTGTTCAAAGAAAAACCAAACGCTGGCCAATGTGTCTTTTCTATGGGTTATTGAATGGAGTTGGTATTAATTCCTGGGTGCTCTACAAATGTTCAAAAGCAAATAATAAGCCTAATATAAAGTATCGTCGCACTTTTTTGAAAAAATTGGGAATGAACCTTATAGAAGAGCATTTGGAAGAACGCTAAGTGCTTCCTCACGTGAATACTGCCGCTGTGACATCAAAAGCTCATGGTCTCTCCTTAGATTTTTTGCTTCCTCTGGAGACTCGGAAACTGCCTTAATGAGGTCCGCTGCCGTACGAGAACCACTTGCATGGGTGGCCATTTGTGCAGCATAGCAATTGTGCAATTGAGAAGGTTTGTGTGCTTCCAGGAGATTCTTGACTTTTCGGCGTTTTACGCCCTCACTGCATTCGTGAAAAGCCTTTTGCGGCCTTCCGGGTGTAGCACCTGTTGTTTCCTCGTCTTCCGAAGCGCAGGACTCATTATTGTCTTCCAAAAAGCCAAACTTGAAACATTCTGTTTCAAGCCAGTCTTTATATTTGAGTAGAAACCTGGCAAAAGAAAATATAAATTATAAATATGAAGTCATATCTAAAAATCTGTTCTAATTTTTAAAAGAACATAAGTACTGAACATTAAATTTGCAAGTAGATAAATGTATGAACATATAAGTAATACAATATGCCGCCTTTGCGCTCATTTATAATGTTTTTGTTACTTTTGTTTCTATGTATTTCTTCTCTGTAAATGGTGCAATAAAGTGTTGATCTATCTATCTATCTATAAAGCTTAATCACCTTTCTTTTCGGGATCCCGCTGACTTCCATTTTTTGCAGAAAAAAGTTTTATTTTTGATTTCAGTCGTTTTACAGTGCAGTCTTCTCATCTTGTCATAGTCGATTTAGTCATTACAAACTGCAGAATTCTTTCATTTCGCTCCGGTTTGCTTACAGAACTCCAAACTTCAAAAAGTTCAGTCAGGGAAATAGAAAGCTGCCCAATAGGGACAATACATTTTTTTATAATTTCCACACCATGACATAGAATTTTGTGCACAGAAGGAGGCATCATATACCAATTATATAATTCTAAATAGCATCTAAATATACACCAAATGACGTCAATTCTATGTCATACCCTGAAGCTATACAACCAAGAATGATACCAAATCGATTTATAAGACGCTCATCAATCCCGGTAATTTCAGAGCTTTTCTTTGAATTTTTAAAAAAGCGACGAGCAGTATTGCCGTCATTTGAGGTGCCAAACCCATGTACTTCTGCAGAAGTTTCAGTAACAGAAATAAAACTATCTATAGGTAAACAATCTTTTTTGCCTTAGTAACACCATAAATGCTAGGATACAAGTAATGACCTGCAGACATGGCCCTTTTCCTTAAAATTTTATAGCCATTTCTAGTTAATTTAGTATCTAAGTAGTTACACAATTTTTGTTTAATAATTCTTATTTTTTCAAATAAATATAATTTTTTTTTTTTTTAACTAGCCTGTTGGTGTTGTGTCCCACTGCTGGGCAAAGGCCTCCCCCTTTTTCTTCCACTCGTCTCTCTCCATTGCAAGTTCTGGCCACTCAGGTAAAAATTTGTCTATGTCGTCCCGCCATCTCCTTTTTGGTCTACCTCGTCCTCTGCGGCCGTCCGGTAACCAGAAGGTTGCCAATCTCGCCCACCTTTCTGGCCGCATACGACAAACGTGCCCCGCCCAGTCCCACTTCAATCTGGCAGTCTTTGCACCTATAATATTTACTTAAAATATTTTTTATTTCTTATAATAATCCTCATTAAAACCCAATTAAAAATTATCTGAGAAGTAATAATTACATGTTAATTAGACTATTTATCTCTAATTTCACCTAAATGCTGTAGCATTATTAGCTAATGAACCCTAAAGGACTGAATTATCGTCAGGTATGCATTGAAAATCACTTCTAATGATTTAAGTTACATAAATATGTAGGAAATAAAATATAATTAAAACAAAATTAGAATTTCCGACGTCTACATTGTATGGAACGATCTACTGTGGGGCGCTGAAATGGCTACAGATATACCACAGCTCACGTAGCATTTCGAAGATAAACCGAACCAGATATACGACTTGAAAGAGGAAAGATCAGTGTAGTGTAGGAACAGCATAAGTTATGTATAAGAGGTAATTGAATTGAATAAAGGAGTCTACAACCAACACTCGTATCATTCAGTCGACCCATTCTTTACATGGCGACCCTGCCAGGATTCATACAATACTGGAGAAAGATGCAATTGACGTCTGTATCTCACCATGATCAGCTCCAGTGGTGATGGTACCCAAAAAGATTGCTCGAATCGCCTATGTATATATTACAAAAGGTAAAACTATTAATTAACAAGAAACAAGAACCTTAGGGCACATTAATATAATGAGGCCCCTAAGACCGCCGACGATTTTCGGAATTGCTGGTTTTATTAGGACAATGAGATGACTAACTTATTGTTAAAAAAAAGAAAACAGATGTGCAATGAGGGGTACTGATAGGGGCTCCTATACATGAGGCCCTAGGCACATGCCCTGGGGACTTCGTTGATTATTTAGTTAGGAAAACAAATTACCGTAAGTCTGACGATGAATACGTCAGACGTCAACCATCACAAACACCACACAGCGGTTTCGAGTTTTCGACATCTACAATTATGACATCAACAATTACTCCGAATTTGGGCAGTATTTCTTAAAACAAGCTAACGAATTGAACAATTCAGGGATTTTTTCGTTAATTATGTTATGATTCTTCCGTTCACAATAAATTATTTTAGGCGCACAAACAAATAACCTTAAGTAAGACGATCAATACGTCCAAGACGACGAGCGTCACGTCGACCACATCCTACTTATATAAATGCGAAATTTTGTATGTTTGGATATTTGTTCTTAATCACCCAAAAACGGCTTAACGGATTTGTATGAAACTTTGCACAGGGATAGTTTATGACCTGGATATAACACATAGGATACTTACGGAAAAATCTACGCAGACGAAATCGCGAGGATAAGCAAACAGGTGAAAAATTTTTGTTGGGAAGGCAGTCGGGTTTTAATTTTTCTTTGAAATAACTTGTTTGGAAATTAACAAAACTACCTAGTATGTCGAACTTTGGCTCAAGATCACAACCATCAGGGGTGTATTACGATAATAACAATAATTTGTTTTATGATTATAAGAAAGAAGAAATATAAGAAAGTTGTACAAAGAGGTACCAGAGTTATCAATCAATAAGTTATAGAAGAAGTATATTTCTAAAGCTGCTTCTGACTTACAGGTAAAAAAATCTTATTTCTGAAGAATTTTTAATACAAAATATATCTTTCGTTTGGCACTCCAAGCACAGATGTCATTGATCGTATAACACGTCTGTGAACAAGTGCGTTGAGTTCGTTGAATGAATACACTCATCTTCCATTATGTCGAAAAAGTGCGATAATTGTAAAAAAAATCTTACAAAATCCACACCAGGACTTGAAATCGACTGCATAAACTGAAAGCTAAGACATTTTTTGAAAACTCAATGAAGAAAAGATAAGATTAAGACATAATCTTTTGACTGTACGAAAAATCTGAACTTACTAAAAGTTCCAGATCAAGTGGCCTATTACTTGACAAATGTCTACCTTAACAATTTTACAATGACAGTCGGCTCCTCAAACAGTAAGTTGCTTCTTGAAAATGTTTTCGTATAATGTTGGACAAGCAGCTAATGAAATAGCGTCAGCCATGTACCATCGGCTTAAAAATACGGATTGGTCTGATATCACAAAAGTGCGTTTAATTTCGGATTTATGGATGACGACTGGTAGGAAAACCAAGAATTGTCGTATTTTAAGTTTATATAAAATGAGGCTCCAACGACAGATGAAGATAGAGAGGAGTGTGAATGTAAACAACAGGAAGAAATTGTAAAGGGAAGATAATGTAAGCTATTTGTAAGTGATTGATATGAAATATAATTCAGTATTAACTCAACATTCGGTCTATCAATTAGCCTCCTAAAACACCACCCTGCCATATTTGGTGTCAGTGCGACGCGTGTAGTTTCTAATTTCGCCTCGGTACATTGCAAGGCCACTAAGTAACAAAATGGGCATCGCAATATTTGTTCTCTATCTATCGACAAGTAAAGTGAATATTAAAAATCCTCATAATGGGCGCATCTCAGACTAAAGAAGAAATAAGTTTTGGTACAAAATGCAGTTGAAGCTTTCAATCAAGCCACGATAAAACAACAATAGTGACCACTATTGTTGTTTTATCGTGGCTATCGTGGAGAGAGGATATCGTGGTAGGTACACCCAGTATAATCAGGTACAAAAGAGAAAGTACTGCATCAACTACTAAAATGTTCTTTCCGGACGCTATAACAGCATACAAAATAGTACGTAAACTGGAACTGAACATGACACTGACACAACTACTTACTGGACACGGTGGGTTCTCCGAGTACCTGAATCGTTTCAAGTGCAAGGAAAATCCATCGTGTCAGTGCGACCCGACTGTTGACGAGACTGTTGCCCACATAATTACAGAATGCCCGATGTTCTACAAAGAGAGACACAACATGGAGCAAAAGATTAGAAATAAATTAAATGTCGAAATAATACAAGAAATAATGACAGGAAAAGACAGGGACGTATTTTTAGAGTACTGTATAAAGTTGATAAACATAGTAATAAAAAGAAATAAAACATAGCAAGAAATGTATGTTTTCATAATATGTTAAATATTATTGATAAGCATAGGAATAAGTTTTTAGTTAATAAAAATTATAAGTAGAAACAATACTCTGGAAAATGTAAAGTATGAACCAATTAGAATTAAGATCCATTGTTTTTATGTAAATAAAAACCAACATGTCCACACTATTATTACCCTGTAGAAATAGAAAACCAATAAAAGGATAGAACCGGTAGAATAGACATGGGCATCCCACCCATCATGGAAAGAATGGAGAAGGATAAAAGAAAGATACAGTATGTAGAATGGAAGTGCGAGAGGAATGAAACGCGAGAACTGGTATGAAAGAGAGATAGATACGCAAAGACTCCATCACCTTTGGAGGTTTAAGAAAAAAAAAAAAAAGTATAATCAGGTGAAACAGGTGTTTAGCGGTCAACGAGGGGGAAACCAGGGTACGAGAGTTTGGTGCAACAGAGTTGGTCGTGATAATAGTTATAGAAAGCTCCTCGCCATAATTTCAGACAAAGGAACTATCGAGGTAGGACAAACAACCACAATAATCAAGTTCATATGATTTCGTATGATAACGTCGAGGGAAAAGCTGAAACGAATTCTAATGTTCAGTTTTTTCGTGACTAAACATCAAATATTGGCCAGCAACAATACTTGTCATGTAACATTACGCCACCACACAAAACAAAACAGACGACAAACATGTGTGAAAATCACATTAAGCTCAACTTCCTATTTTTTCTAAATTCTTTTTTGTTCATCCCTGTGTATAATGTTCCTATTGCTGTCATTGTTGATGTTATTACTTTCAAAAGATTGTACATAATTCTGCAAGCCATGTCCTCAGGTGTTTCCATAAACGCAATAAAATTTGGTAAATATACACTGAAAACTGCACAATTATATGTAAGTAAATACAACTGGTACTATATGCCACCGATTCTTTCGATCTACAAAATACTTATACACGGTGCAAAAATAACAGAATATTATGCAGTTTTGCCAATAGAACAACTATCTGAAGATGCCCAGGAAGCGCGTAATAAAGATTATAAAAAATATAGGTTACATCACGCTCGGAAGTGTTCCCGGTCAGCCACAATGGAAGACGTTATGCATACCTTATTGTATACATCTGATCCGTGAAAAAGAAAGAAGTAAAGTCAAAATAAATAATACAAAAACTATTAAAACAACCAAAAATGTTAAAGCTTATAAAGTTAAAGTTAAGTTAAAGAAAATAAGGAATAGGAAAACGATGAAAAATTTACGTGATATTTTTGTGGAGAGGGCTATATAGAAATGACCAACCGGTTGATGACTGGATCCAGTGTAATTCTTGCAAGCATTGGAGTCACGAGAAATGCACAGCATACGAGGGAAATGGCATTTTTCTTTGTGATGACTGCTTTGATGACTGATTGATTACAATCTACGATCTTGTTTATTTATTTAGCTTTTTTTTGTTATTTTCAGTAATTGTTCCTAAATTGTCCATGTGTTTACTTTGTCCAAAGTGTTTATCCACTTTACCCGTGGTACCGGGCAAAGCAGATAGCGAAACTTATTTAAGTATTTCTCTTATTCTAAGTTAAGATCTAATTATAACATAATTCTGTTGATTATGTTAAAAAGTTCAATAAATACTGATTCAAACCCATTCGTTGTTTTTTATTTGTCTGTATGAAGCAATACCCCCCTAAAGTCTACTCCCTAATCTAAGTCTAAGTCTGCCCCTATACCCCATCTAATGTTAAGGTGTCCACTTGCCCGTCCTTCCCCTAAGCCTGACGATGAATACGTCAGCCGTCAATTATCACTAACACCACCATTACGTCAATAAACACCACTAATACCTCCACAACAATTACGACATCTACGATTGTGACATCAAAAATCACTCTGATTTGGGCAGCACTGTAAGTTTCCGGAACTGGCCACTTACATAAACAATATTTAAAAATTTATTGCAACATTTGAATGGCTGTAGAATGCAGTTTGTTTCATCTGACTGTCTTTTGTTTTTACCTTGTGGCGCCATTTAAAACATTGTGTCTGCATCAACATGGATTTAACTCGGGAAAATTTTCGTAGTATGATTTTCTACGATTTTAAGTGTAATTTGACAGCTCAACAGAGCATCGCTCGGCTTGAAACAGCTTTTGGCAATGAAGCACCAAGCAAGACAACTGTTTATAGCTGGTTTGCAGAATTCAAGCGTGGTCGTATCAATCTCAGTGACGAATCTCGCGATGGTCGGCCGTCCACCGCTGTGACCAACAAAAACATCAATGCTGTGCGCCGTATGATTGAAACAGACAGGCATGTGACCTACCATGAAATTCGCGCATCCTTAGAAATAGGCATGAGTTAAATACAATAAATCCTACACAAACATTTGGGTGTGAGAAAGCTGTGCTCGCGGTGGATCCCACACAACTTGACCGAGGCTCAAAAAACGGACCGCGTCACTTGGTGCAGTGCCATGCTTACCAGATTCAACGAAGGTGCGTCAAATTTGGTGTGGGACATAGTAACAGGTGACGAAACATGGATTTATTGCTACGATCCCAAAACAAAGCAGCAATCGAGCGTATGGGTCTTTCAAGATGAGCCGAAACCAACCAATGTGGCGCGCGTGAAAAGTGTATCTAAGCGGATGATTGCTTCTTTTTTTAATAAAACTGGACACGTGGCTACTGTTGCTTTAGAGAATCGTCGTACAGTGAATAGTGACTGGTACACGACTATTTGTTTGCCGGAAGTTATTGACGAACTCCGTAAAAATAACCGTAAACGCCGTATCATCCTGCACCACGACAATGCTAGTTCTCACACGGCCAGACAGACAAACGACTTTTTGAAGGCGAAAAATGTAGAACTCATGAGTCATCCTGCATACAGTCCCGACCTGGCAACTTGTGACTTTTTTCTGTTCCCAAAAATTAAGAACCAATTACGCGGTCAACGATTTTCATCACCAGAAGAGGCTGTCGAGGAGTATGAAAAACACGTTTCAGAGGTCACCACAGAGGAGTGGCACAAAAGTTTTCAAAACTGGTTTCATCGAATGAAAAAGTGCATAGACGCCAAGGAGATTATTTTGAAAAACAATAAATTAATTTTGTACCTTTAATAGTATTTTTTCATATTCATTCCGGAAACTTATAGTGCGCCCTATTTCTGCATTGAACAAAGTAATATCCAACGAATTAAAAAATTCTAGCCTATTCGGGACCCTGCAAGCCTACCCGGCCGGATTCTAACCAGGACTCTGAAGCGTAACCAGGGCTCTGAAGCCTATCTAGATGTCTGCAAGACTCGAGCTCTACAATTCAGCGCCTCGTACTCAAGCGTTCGTCAGTTTATACAGTCTTCTGTGTCGTGCTCCAATTTCCCCACCGTCTTCAGTATCGTGTCCCAATTTACCCCTAAGTTTATATTTTATTTTTTTCGAAGCGAATACTCATTGCAGCCCTGACAGACAAAATTTGCTGGAAATGGAAGAAAAATATTTTTCTTTCGTTCACAACACATTAATTTGGCTACGAAAATAAATACGAGAGGGAACCGAGATATGGACGAGTTGTTCGCAGAGTTGTTTGATCCAACTTATGACGTGACGTAGCTTACAAGCTTGTGAGGATAATGAAAGCTCGTTTAAAAATGGATCAAAAAAATAAGTTCACAGATTGGAAGTTGACTCAAACGTAAAGCGTACACGTTTGGATACTGAAGATGTTCAACCAAGCTTTATAATTTTACAGAAAAAAAGAAAAAGGAACTGGAATAAAAGGAAATCGTCAATAAAATGTCTTTGTCATTATAACGACACCAAAGTTATAAGGATTGACGCGACTCACCAAGAAATCGTGGCGAAAGTGGTGTGACTGTACCTAGCGATTGTCATTGTTCTATGTATTAATAAATAAGTTAGAATGTTAGTTCTGTGTTAGTTCTATAGAAATAAATGTAACTCATCATTTGTTCCGCTTTTTTTTTTAAAGATTTTCGCCCCGAACTGTCGTCGTCAGCCAGCCAGCGATGTACTTTTTTATTACGCGTTGTAGAAATATAAAACTGGTGTCAGCCGTTAGTTCTATGAAAGGTCTCACTATTTATGTACTTTTAATCAATAAAATCTATAACATTACAAGAATAAAAGTTCGAAAAGAAATGTTGTGCTCAGCGATGTATTTCTAAAATTCGTAAAAAATATAACCAAATTAGACTTTATACCATAGTTCTTTATCAGATCAGTCTAAATAATTTAGTTTTGCGTAGTTATATACATAAAATAAATAAATAAACCACTGCGAAACATATTCCTTACTCATTTATTTACAAAACGTAAGAAAGTTCACTTAAATTTAGCTCTTAATGAGCATATACATAAGATTCTAACTTATTTATTAATATATAGAACAATTTCAATCACTAGTTACAGACAAACGCGAAAATACGCATCAAAATTTATAAAAATCCCCCCATTTAAAGCAAGGTTTCAAAGCAATATCTGCACTGCAACCCTTTTCAATACAAGTTTTTGCTGCCGTGACATCCTAGATGATTTACTAATTGCTACCCTCCTCGTTAAAGGTCTCTTGACCTCATTAAATTCTAATCGTATTGCTTCATTACTAATCACCCAAGCCTGTGACTAATCACCATTCCAGTCTTCATCATTAAAATAAAATTCTTAATCGTTTTAATGGAACTTTAAAAACTTGATTAATTTAGGTAGAAACTTGATCAATTTAATATCGTATTGAGCAACAGTTTAGGAATAAATAAGTCCCGTTTCCAAGTTTCCCATATACTTCATCGACCAGCCAACACATCAGTACGTAACAGCCTCGGTATTTTTAAATAAAGGCAGTTTCCTCTTTAACCGAAACCAAACCTCAAATTATGTTAACGAAAATGGACGTAAGTATTCAAAATTGCTTTCTTTCACTTGTCTTAAAATTATTGTTTCTTATATAAACTTTTTATTTTCATATAACTGACTTTATACATATTATCTCTCGTTTTTTCATTGTTTTTTTTTGTTATAGCTCTCATGTTGTGCGGGTAACACCATTGACTACGCAGAGAACACCTTTATTCTTCAAACACTATGCGACGACGACGAGGAAAATGGTGGTGGCTCGTCCAGTGCTATAAATGATCGGAGACCAAGTACATCGCTTTATGAATTCTTCGAGTAGAATTCAAAGAAGGCTATCAAAAAATTATTCTACCGTGGGTAGAGCAACGCAGGATGGAATGGCAACAACGTACCAACCACGATGAAGATGGTTACATTACTCAACATTTAATAAAAATTGAAATAGTAGAGTAAAAAAAGTTAGAATCAATTCCTGACAAAGATCATTGGAAACATCCAGAAGTTCGGGTGAAAAACTATGTGAACAATAAAATAAATAACAAAAACAATTATCACCTGAAATCTCGAAATAATTTACAGCATAACAAAAGAGATGTCGAGTACTAAAAACTCGTTTTCATTCAATAATATACAATTGAAATGTAGTTCGTAACAAATAATTAATAATTACAATGTGGAAACGCCAGTATTGTATTTGAATTTGCCGCCACTTTTGTTGCTACCATTGCGAATATGTCAATTGAATAATCCTACCAAAATCCTATTTGCTGTACCATTCCCTCACGCACAACCTTGCTGCATTCGAGTGAGACAAAAACTAACAATAGTCGCGTTTGACAAGTGAAATGTCATTCGTTCAAATAGACAGAAGCCAATTTCTCCTCGCGTGGTAATCGCCGTGTGCCGTTAGAATATTGATAGAACAAGCTAAATAGTTCTTTGAGCCCTTGTGTAGTGAGAGGAGACGATCGTGAACTTGGTGGACGTTTTTTGTGGTAAAGGAAGTGCCTGCAGTTCGAGACGCCGGCGACATAACCTCAAAAACCACGCCAACTCCTCATCTTTCATCACAAGGTTGGTGCCATTTCCTTATACCGCGGCTGCCTTCCCTCTAGTATCGTCCTTACCCAAGGCAGCTCGCAATTGTCAGGTTCAAAGGACATATAGCAATACATATACCTACAGTCCACTAATTTGTTTTCCAAAAACGGCACTGGCGAATCAACAATGTGTTAATTTTAGGTATTCAAAGAAATACTCTACCTAATTACCCCATTCAAATATAACACTAAAGTAAGTAACTAGGTATATAAACTGCAATTTAAACAGATATTAGTGAGAACTTGCGAATAGCAACTGATACAATTTCCATCCGCAAATTCCCACTAAATGATGTCTGATTTCGAGTGTGTTACTGCAAGCTCTGCAGAGAAATCAAACCAAAATAACAAAGAAGAAGAAGAAGAAGAAGAAGAAGGCTAAGTTATACAATCCAGTCGAAACTAAGCTCTATATCAAGCTTGTGAGGACCACGAACCGTCTATTAAACGTGAAAGTGAAAATGTTGAAATAAACTCAAACAAAACGGATAATATGAATCAAGATAATATGGACGAGTTGTTGGCTGAGTTATACGATCCAACGTATGAACCAAGATCAATATCAAGCATGTGAAAACTGAAAACTCTGTCACAAATGGGCCAGATAAAAAAATAATATCACAGATTGGAAAAGGACTGAAACGAAAAGAAAGTAGTACTCAAAATCAAGAAACTGTAAAACGCTCCACGCGTTTTACAGTTTAAACAACTGAAGATGTTCAAAATGATCAACCAAGCTGTTCAAATTCTAAAGGAGTATTTAAACCAAAAGTAAGCACTCAAAAGCAAGAAATTATTAAACTCAACCCAGCTGTTCAACTGAAGAAATAGTGGAATGTGACATTTGCAAAATCTAAGTGAAAATAAAGTATTTGATAAACCAATATCACAATAACTTACATAAAAATGATGCCTTGCGTATCATCAATTCCCCAATTTGTTGGTCTGCGATCAAAGATGTATGCTATGAAAGTTGAAGATTAAGTTGAACGTTAAGGAGTAAACAAAAATCTTACAAAAGAACTTAGTATAAAAAATTATAAGTTTTGTTTATTAAATAAAAATATACAGTACACGTAAAGCATATTTTATTCACACATAAAAACAATAAAATCTCCATCTCGATGAAAATCTCTTTATCATATAATGATTCTGATAATTTGATTTCAGAAAAAATAAGTTCCCAGATTGGAAGTACTCAAATGTGGACTGGACACTCAATATTGAGAAAATGTGAAACGTTCGGATACTGAAGATGTTCAACCGAACTGTTTAAATTTTGGATGAGAGTTCAAACGTAAAGCGAACTTTCAGAATGAAGGAAAATAAAGAAACTCAAAAAGTTTTTATTTATTTTCATTTAATTTTATCAATAAAATGCGATTGCTATAACGACACCAAAGCGTTATATTATTTAAAATTATATAGATATCCTTACTTGGGGTCCTTATAATTTATAATCTATCTATACACACACACCAAGCTCAGCTGGCGTAGAAATGATGTTTTCCACATTTGGTATTGTACACTCATAATTGAGAAACCGTCTCCAATGAAATAATAGCCAAATTGGTAATACTTTTAAGTCTCTCCATAAGAAAATGCCAAAACATTATGATTATTTATATTTGCAGGAAAGTCAAGATACCTACTTTGAAGAATAAAACTTTAATGTCTTTGATAATTTATTAGACTCATGGGGTCCATCAGCTCACCAGCTTTTTATTTTTATTTCGAAAAAGCTGGTCGAGGTATCCCACGACCAACGGGCTGGCAGCTTCTTTGGCCAAAGGCTAAGTATTGCCAAACAACTTGGCAATGCAGCCAGCCTTTTGGGCACGTTCTTGAGGGGCTTTATAACTTGTAATTATTTTTTATTTTTGTATTCCTTAGTTTTTAATTTTAGTTTTAAGGTTTATTGTTTAATTTTTGTTTCTTTGATTATTAAATATTAAAATAAAATTGTCATTATAAAATAATAATATAGTTTTATAAACATGAACCTGTTTCATTTATCAATAAATACTTTATTGAAAACATGTTTAAAACATTGTTTAAAAACAGTATGAATAAATCAATGTTTTTTTTTCAATGAGCTTTAAACGTGTTTTAAATACACTAACAATATGTTTTTCGTAACAATCTGGTTATAAAGTGATACAATAAATAAAACACGGATGCTTATCAAAGGATGGCGACTGAGGAATTTATCAAAATGAAAGACGTCAGAAACAAATATTTTTAACGCACGACTGTTTTATTTGTACATATTCCGCAATAAAAAATCACATTTCTCGAAGTTGCGAGTACTCATTGCAGCCGCCCTGACATGCAAAATTAGCTGGGAATGGAAGAAAAATATTTTTCTTTCGTTCTGGAAGACAAATATTTTCTTTCTTTCTGGAAGAAAAATATTTTTTCCATTCACAACAAATTAATTTGGCCACGAAAATAAATCACCGTAAGTCTGACGATGAATACGAAATCGAACCGAGATATGGACGAGTTGTTGGCAGAGTTGTTTGATCCAACTTATGACGTGATGAAGCTTACAAGCTTGTGAGGACAATGAAAGCTCGTTTAAAAATGGATCAGAAACAATAAGTTCACAGAAAAAATAAGTTCACAGATTGAATGAAGTCGACTCCAAGGTAAAGCGTACACCCAAAATGACGAAAATGTGATAAGTTTGGATACTGAAGATGTTCAACCAAGCTGTTGAATTTTTTTTTGAATAAAGAAAAAGGAACTCGAATACCAGGAACACGTCAAAAAATGCCTTTGTCATTATAACGACATCAAAGTTATAAGGATTCGTGAATTCTGGCTGAGCTAACCCTCCTCTTGCGCACAAAGATTTCACTCAAGATTTTTTGACCTACATAACAACAGGGAAGAGTGCCTTAAACTTTACAAGTGAACCTACTCAACTTCAATATGCTCTAAAGAAACTTAAAGATGAGCTTTTGTCTGAAAAAGATAAATTGACTGCGGCAGGAACTAGCAAATGGGAGACAAAAAATGATAGAGGTGAATGGGTTAAGTGTGATTTTTGTGTCGAGGAAGGCGATTCATTCTTTTATGGTAGTTAAATAATGTTTGGAATAATAATTTTAAGATTCATTGCCGTTTAATGAAAATATGTGTGTTTTATTAAAATAAATGTAATTGTATTGTAATTGTAAAGAAATTGTGGCGCAGGGCGCATAAAAAAAAATTTTACTATCAAAATTACTTTCTTTCACTTGTCTTAAAATGATAGTTTCATAAATTAACTTTTTATTTTCATATAACTGACTTTATAAATATTATCTTCTCGATTTTTCATTGTTATAGTTCCATGTTGTGCGGGTAACACCATTGACTACTATTACCACCTTTAAAGTATATACCTAATCTTCACTATCCGACGACGAGGAAAATGGTGTGGTGGTAGCTCTTCCATTATTGCTATAAATGTTCGGAGACCAAGTACATCGCTTGATGAATTCTTCAAGTAGGATTCAAAGAAGGCTATCAAAAAAATATCTTCTACCGTGCCACTATGGGACAAAAACGTGAGCTTCGTCTCAAAAATGAATTTTACATAAGTCGGAATTTAGAACTATTCTAGATTGATTTCTGAAGAATAATGTCCAAAGTATCTAAATTTGAACTAAATAACTTTTAGTCAATATATTATTTTAGCTTAGTATAGGCTTGAACTGGTTCAATGAAATTCCTGCTAGCACAGAATAGGAGAAACCTCAAACTTTGCACTATGATATATTCTGATTCTGTGACATTGAATTATTGTGTGGTATATCATTAGAAAGGTCTGTTATTGAACTTTTTGGTAATGCTATCATATTCATAAAGATTTTGGCACGAAAAGTGTAATTACTCAGATTTAAGACTCATGTTTTTTTGAGGTCTGAAGGTGAATCTGAAGAGACTGCTGTTGTAGCTGCCATAAGAAGTTTAAGCAAAGACGAAAAATCAATTATAAAAAAGAAGATTCTTGGGGAAACTGTAGAAATAAATTCATTTTCTACGGAAGAAGCTCTAGGTTTGTACACTGATCTAGATTTGTCCAAGGCTCAATATGGATTCTTAAGAGCGTGCCTTATCAAACAGAATTGCCCCATCTTGCCTTCGTATCATGCTTTATCTACTGAAAAACAATTATGTTACCCCCATCTTCAAGCATAGAAATAACAGAAACGGGTGCTAAAGTAAAGCTGTAAGATTTGATTAATCATACTGTTGCTCGTATTTTGATGATTAAAAACGTTTGGAATCCTACCCAAAGAAGACTGCAATTATTCACGAAATGGGGATGTGATGGTTCTTCGGGTCAAAGTGAGTACAAACAGGTGGGTCAAACACAAAAACGAAAAAAAAATGGTTCAGGCTACATAAAGACCTCATGTTCCCCTTTTAAAAGTACCTTTTATTTTATTCTTATACTTTACCTTTTAAACAAACAGGATTTTAATGTTTTATTTACTTTATATTAAAATAAATTATTTTTTTGGCCTACCCATCATCAAAATATCTTCTCCTGTAGACTGTTCGGATATCTAGCTGCTCACTTTAAAAGATGTTAAAAAATATTTCCCAAAGGCAAATACATTAGTTATCATTATTATCACAAGTAGGAATAATTCTGCTTCTCAAATATGAAAGGTCATTAAATTACCATTTTACAAACAATAATTAAGACACATATAAACATAGTGTTCCAATATTTGCAGTCTTCTCCTGTAGACACAAAAATCCAAAATTTTTAAGTATTTTGAACGCATCCATTGAGCTAACTTTGTTATGTTGGCATTTCTGCGTTAGCTGTCATTCATTCGTCCATAGCACCGAGTAATGGCGTCTGTGCTAGTGAAAAATATTAATTTAAAAGGATACACAAGATTTTGGTCGACTTTTGAAGATCTTTTCTGTATTTTGCATAAATTGGTAAGTACTTACTTAATAAATATCTAAACCGTGAAGTTTTATGACAATTAAAAATAGGTTTATTAATTTGATTATGCTTTCGTGCTAACCTCGCAACGTTGTCCGCCATCTTATTGTTTTTAATTAATATCTTGCCTGTAGACATCTTTTCTGTGAATGCGCAATTCTTCTTCTGCAAAATCTTTCTGCGAATAGACTATATTTCTAAATTTTGAGATTTTTTTTCATGTGGCAGTGTTTTTTTGCTATTTTTTCTGAAAATATGCTGATTTTGTTATTTTAAAAAAATACTACAGAAGTGACATCTAATCTGTGGTCAGATAATGATTATTTGTTTTTTTTAATTATTCCATTTATGAACATTATTATGACTTTAAAGGAAATAAATGTTTGAGATCATGATTAAGTATTGAAACTTTGTTAACAATTTATCATAATTTGATAGCATAAATGAAGATTATGTTGTTTTCTGTAGGCGTTTGGATCTCTTCTGTTGAATTTCTACAGGAAAGTTGTCCAGTCTGTGGACAGTTTTTGTTTATTTTTTTCACGTAAAATAATTAATTTTTATTAATTTCTTTTTATTCTGATGTTATTTACGTTTATATTAAGCCGGTTTTTCAAAATTCTATATTCAAATTTTAGTTATTTTTATTGATTATTAAAGTGAGGATAATGTTATTTCCTGAAGAAAATTAGATCTCCTCTGTATCCATAAAAAAAATAAAAAAGTGATTTTCTGAGAGATTATGAAAGACTGATCTATGTTTATATGATTAAAAATAACTAGATACTATGTTATAATAAAAGGTTGATTTTCAAAACAATATGTTGTTATTGTTGTTTGTTGTTTTATTTTGTGTTTTGTTTGTTGTTTGTTTGTTTTATTTTTTAGACCTCACGAGTCACCGATTTTGTGTTTGACCCGTGTTAATAGGCGAAAATGTGAATATATCTGACGCTAATTTGTTCATAAGCTCACTGGTGCCTATCAAATTAACAGATTCATCAACTAATCAAGTTATTTGGCAAAACCCAGCATGCTCTTCTGTCAGATATTGTAGGCTTATATTAATCGAATTTGCTAAAGAAACGCCAGAAAAAACTCGATTGGTGGTAAATGATATTCGTTCAGAAATAAATAATTTAGAAACTACCGAAATTAACAAAAATAATCAGATTATAGAGATAAAGCACGAGTTATTTCTAACTATGGTTGATGGCAAGGTTGCACAAGTGTTAACTGACATAACTTCAGGTGCTGTGTGTACCATATGTGGTGCCAAGCCAAGTGAAATGAATGACTTGAGCAAAGTATCATAAAAACCAGAAAATGAGAGTGCCTATGAATATGGGTTGTCTACTTTGCATGCATGGATAAGGTGTATGGAAATGATATTGCACATATCTTATAACATTTCATTTCAAAAATGGGCAGCAACAACACCAGAAAACAAAAAACTTAAAGAAGATAAAAAGAAGCTTGTTCAAAGTTTATTTCGTAACGAAATGGGATTACATATTGATAAACCACGTCAAGGAAGTGGTAATAGCAATGACGGAAATACATCTCGCCAATTTTTCGAAAATTATCAGTGTTCATCAGAAATAACAGGTGTCGATGAAAATCTTATAAAAAGATTCTATATTATACTTCAAACTATGGCATCTGGTTTAGCTATTAATCCTGAAAGATTTGGAGAACATACCAAACAAACAGCTGAATTATATATCCAAAAATATAGATGGTATTACATGCCATCTTCCGTACACAAAATTCTTATACATGGCGAAAGTATTATAAGACATTTTGCTATTTTACCAATTGGAAATTTATCAGAAGATGCTCAAGAATCAAGAAACAATGACTACAAGAAGTTCAGACTGAGTCATGCAAGAAAATGCGTTAGATTAGCAACAAATGAGGACGTGTTTTATACTCTTCTATATACATCCGACCCCTATATATCAAGTATAAGAAAACCTACAGTTTCTGCAACAAAGGAGTTGTTAGATGAAGCCGAAAATTTACTTGTACTCGATGAATAAATATTATGATTACTACATGCACTATTTGACATTTATATTTTAACATTTACACAGAAATTTACTCTTAGTTTTACATTAGAAATTATATTAAAAGTTTTTTTGACGGCCGCGAACTACTTATTTCTTTTGGAAAAAAAATTGGAGACATATTATTAGGAGTTAGGTAAGAATTATGTTAGTTAAAATTAATAAAAGTGTAATCAATTTAGTATTTAGACATAAAAATTTATTTTATTTGTATGAAAAAACACACTTTAAGATTTTGTGTATTATTTATAATATATGTCATATATATATTTATATATTTAGTGTTTTCATTTCTTACCCTATATATTCAAGAAGCTATGTGCAAAGTTTCAGGCCGCTACTATGACTAATACTGAAGTTACAGATTTTTGAGACAAAACTCACGCTTTTGTCCCATAGTGGCGTGGGTAGAACAACGAAAGATGGAATGACAAACGTACCAACCAACGACGAAGATGGTTGCAATCCACTTAATTTTACCAACAACCCATTTAACAAAAATTGAAATAGTGGATTTAAAAAGATAAAATCAATTCCTGACAAATGTCAACAATAAAATAACAAACAACTATCACCAGAAACTTATTTACACCATTACAAAAGGGATACAACAAACAGCATACCAAAACATACAAAAGAAAAGTAAGCATGCTTACTTTTGGTTTGTATGTTTTGTGTGTATAAGAAATTGTTAAATTCAACCCAGGTGTTCGATTGAACTAGTGGAATGTGATATTTCATCATCAAAGTGAAAAGACTGTATTTGTTAAACCATTATCGAAGTAACTCGCTATGAAAGTTGAAGATACGACTATTCAAACGCTAAAGGAGTGAACAAAATGTTACAAAAGAACTTAGTATAGAAAATTATAAGTCTTGTTTATTGAATCAAAATATACAGTACGCGGAAATGTATCGGTTTTGTAGCATAAAGTATATTTTATTTACACAAAAAATCAATAAAATCTGTTTATCAAATAATGGCTGACTGAAAATATAACTTCAGAAAAAATTAGTTCGCAGATTGGAAGGACTCAAATGTGGACTCTGGACACTCAAAATTTTGAGAGGACACTCAATAAATAAAAAAATGTGAAACGTTCGGATACTGAAGATGTTCCGAGCTGTTTAAATTTTGGAAGAAAGTACAAACGTAAAGCGAACTTTTAGAATCAAGGAAAAGTACCACTACCGGGAACTCGGGTTTCATTAAGTTTTCATTTAATTTTATCATTATACGACACTTAAGCGTTATATTTTTCCAAAAGAAATTTTGGCCTGTGGTGTGGCCCTAGAATAGCACCAACCCATCTCTTCCCGTGGGTGTCGTAAGAGGCGACTAAGGGATTAAAACACCGGAGGATGGGCAGCAGCATCTTTCCGCGTACTATGCCATGACACTGCGATCGCCAACCCGCCTGCCAAGCGTGGCGATTACGGCAAAACCCCCCATGGATAAGGAAATCCTTGGGGGAGGCCTTTGTCCAGCAGTGGACGTCTTCCGGCTGAGAGAGAGAAGCGTTATATTATTCAAAATGTTACCCTTACTTGCACTCGTTATAATGCGATGCAGTAAATAAAATACGAAGGACCTTATCAAAGGTCGACTGAAGGATTTTTCTTAATGACGTCAGAAACAAATATAGAATCGCTATTCAAAACAATACGACTATTTTATTTGTGCAGATTCTGCAATAAAAATTCACAACATTCATCGAAGTTGCGAATAGTCATAGCAGCCGCCCTTTCAGCCTTGACAGACAAAATTGGCTGGGAACGAAAGAAAAATACTTTTATTCCGTTCACAACAAATTATTTCAGCTACGAAAATAAATCACCGTAGGTCTTTGTCATTATAGCGACACCAAAACTATGAGGATTTGTGGATAAACTAGGGTTAGTTGTCATAAACCAGCCTACACATCAGAACGAATCAGTCTCGTTATTTTTTAAAACCGCGTGTTTCTTTTCAACCAAAACCAAATCACAAATTATGTTGACGAACATGGACGTAACTACTCAAAATTACTTTCTTTCACTTGCCTTAAAATGATTGTTTCATAAATTAACTTTTTATTTTCATTTAACTGACTTTATAAATATTATCTCTCGATTTTTCATTGTTATAGCTCTCATGTTGTGCGGGTAACACCATTGAATACGCAGAGAACACCTTTAAAGAACATTATCTTCAAACACTATCAGACGACGAGGAAAATGGTGGTAGCTCTTCCATTATTGCTATAAATGATCGGAGACCAAGTATATCGCTTGATGAATTCTTGGAGTAGGATTCGAAGGCTATTAAAAAAAATATCTTCTACCGTGGGTAAAGCAACGAAGGATAGAATGGCAAACGTACCAACCAACGACGAAGATGGCTGCAATGCCACCCATTTGATAAAAATTGAAATAGTGGATTTAAAAAAGTGAAAATCAATTCCTGACAAAGATCATTGGAAACATCCTTATCATCCCGATCAATTTCGGGTTAAATACTATGTGAACAATAAAATAAAAAAAACAACTATCACCGGAAAACTCTGAAACTTATTTATATACAGCATGACAAAAGAGATACAACAAACAGCATAACAAAACATGCAAACTTAAAATAAGCACTCAAAATCAAGAAATTGTGAAATTCACCCTAGCTGTTCGACTGAAGAACTAGTGGAATGCGATATTTCAACATTAAAGTGAAAAGACGGTATTTGTTAAACCATTATCACAGTAATTCCCATAAAAATAATGCCTTGTGTATTCAACAATTCCCCCAATTTCTTGGTCTGCGATCAAAGATGTATGCTATGTAAGTTGAAGATAGGACTTATCAAAAGCTAAAGAAGTGAACAAAATGTTACAAAAGTAACTTAAACTTAGTATAGAAAATTATAAGTCTTGTTGTTGAATAAAAATAAACAGTATACGGAACTGTATCGGTTTCGTAGCATAAAGCATATTTTATTCACACAAAAAATCAATAAAATCTGTTTATCATATAATGACTGACTGAATATTTAACTGCAGAAAAAAATAGTTCGCAGATTGGAAGGACTCAAATGTGGGCACTCAAAATTTTGAGTGGACGGACACTCAATAATTAAGCAAATGTGAAACGTTCGGATACTAAAGATGTTCCGAGGTGTTTAAATTTTGGAAGAAAGATCAAACGTAAAGCAAACTTTCAGAATCAAGGAAAAGGCACTGAGTACCAGGAACTCAAGTTTCATTAAGCAAGTTTTCATTTAATTTTATAAATAAACGACACTTAAGCGTTATATTATTTAAAAAATTTCAGTTACCTTTACTTGCGCTCGTCATAATGCGATGCAAGAAACAAAATACGAAGGTCCTTATCAGAGGACTGTCGACTGAGGAATTTTTCTTAATGACGTCAGATACAAATATAGAATCGCTATTGGTAACAATAAGACTATTTTATTTGTGCAGATTCTGCAATAAAAATTCACAACATTTCTCGAAGTTGCGAATACTCATTGCAGCCGCCCTTTTAGCCCTGACAGACAACGTTAGCTGGGAACGGAAGAAAAATACTTTTCTTCCCTTCACAACAAATTATTCCAGATACGAAAATAAATCATCGTAAGTCGGATTATGAATACGAAATCGAACCGAGATATTGACGAGTTGTTGACAGATAAAGAATTTTTTTGAATAAAGAAAAAGGAACTGGAATACCAGGAACTCGTCAATAAAATGCCCTAGTCATTAATACGACACCAAAAGTTATAAGGAAATTAACAAAATGAAGACGCCCCCCCAATTAAAGCGATTGCGCTAGGATTCAGACATCCTAGCGAATTTACTAATTGCTACCCTCATCGTTAACGGTCTCTACACCTCATTAAGATCTTACTGACGACTTTACTACTAATAATCCAAACCTGTCACTAATCATTATTCCAGTGTACATCATTAAAATAAAATTCTGAACTTGATCAATTTAATGTCGTATTGAGCAACAGTTTGGGTATAAATAAGTCCTGTTTTCAAGTTTCTCATATACTTCATCAACCAGCCTAAACATCAGAACGAATTAGCCTCGGTATTTTTTAAAACCACAGTGTTCCTCTTCAACCGAAACAAAATCACAAATTATGTTAACGAACATGGACGTAACTACTCAAAATTACTTTTTTCTATTGCCTTAAAATGATTGTTTTTTATATTAACTTTTTAATTTCATTTAACTGACTTTATAAATATTATCTCTCGATTTTTCATTGTTAAAGCTCTCATGTTGTGCGGGTAACACCATTGACTACGCAAAGAACACCTTTAAAGAATATTATCTTCAAACACTATCAAACGACTAGGAAAATGGTGGTAGCTCTTCCATTATTGCTATAAATGATCGGAGACCAAGTATATCGCTTGATGAATTCTTGAAGTAGGATTCGAAGGCTATTAAAAAATATATCTTCTACCGTGGGTAAAACAACGGAGGATGGAATGGCAAACGTACTCACCAACGACAAAGATGGCTGCAATGCCACCCATTTAATAAAAATTAAAAAAGTGGATTTAAAAAAGTGAAAATCAATTCCTGACAAAGATCATTGGAAACATCCACATCATCCTGATCAATTTCGGGTTAAATACTATGTGAATAATATAATAACAAAAAACAGCTATCAACAGAAAACTCAGAAACTAATTTACTGCATGACAATGACAAAAGAGATACAACGAACAGCATAACAAAACATACAAACCAAAAGTAAGCACTCAAAATCAAGAAATTTTAAAATACAACTGTTCGACTGAAGAACTAGTGGAATGTGATATTTTAACATCAAAGTAAAAAAGACTGTATTTGTTAAACCATTATCGCAGTAACTCACATAAAAATAATGCCTTGTGTATTCCTCATCAATTCCCCCAAGTTGTTGGTCTGCGATCAAACATGTATGCTATGTAAGTTGAAGATATGACTATTCAAAAGCTAAAGGAGTGAACAAAATGTTACAAAAGAACTTGGTATAGAAAATAAGTCTTGTTTATTGAATCAAAATATGCATATTTTATTCACACACAAAAATCAATAAAATCTGTTTATCATATAATGACTGACTGAAAATTTAACTTCAGAAAAATTTAGTTCGCAGATTGGAAGGACTCAAATGTGGACTGGGCACTCAAAATTTTTTGTGGACAATCAATAATTAAGAAAATGTGAAACGTTCGGATACTGAAGATGTTCCGAGCTGTTTAAATTTTGGAAGAAAGTTCAAACGTAACGCGAACTTTCAGAATCAAGGAAAAGGAACCCAAGTATCAGGAAGTTTTCATTAAATTTTATCAATAAACGACACTTAAGCATTATATTAGCCAAAATTCTACAGATACTTACTTGCGCTCGTCATAATGCGATGCAATAAATAAAATACGAAGGTCCGTCAAAGGATGTCGACTGAGGATTTTCCTTAATGACGTCAGTAACAAATATAGAATCGCTATTCAAAACAATAAGACTATTTTATTTGTGCAGATTCTGCAATAAAAATTCACAACATTTCTCGAAGTTGCGAATACTCATTGCAGCCGCCCTTTCAGCCCTGACAAAATTAGCTGGGAACGGAAGAAAACTACTTTTATTCCGTTCACAACAAATTATTTCAGCTACGAAAATAAATCACCTTAGGTCTGACGATAAATACGATATCGAACCGAGAGATATTTTGTTAAACCATTATCGTAGTAACTCACATAAAATAATGCCTTGTGTATTCATCATCAATTCCCCCAATTTGTTGGTCTGCGATCAAAGATATATGCTATGAAAGTAGAAGATAAAGATGAAGATAGAGTGAACAAAATGTTACAAGAGCTTAGTATAGAAAATTATAAGTCTTGTTGATCATTGATTGAATCAAAATATCCAGTACGCGGAAATGTATCGGTTTTGTAGCATAAAGCATATTTTATTCACACAAAAAATCAATAAAATTTGTTTATATACGAAGGTCCTTATCAACGGATGTCGACTGAGGGATTTTTCTTAATGACGTCGGAAACAAATATAGAATCGCTATTCAAAACAATATGACTATTTTATTTGTGCAGATTCTGCAATAAAAATTCACAACATTTCTCGAAGTTGCGAATACTCATTGCAGCCGCCCTTTCAGCCCTGACAAAATTAGCTGGGAACGGAAGAAAACTACTTTTATTCCGTTCACAACAAATTATTTCAGCTACGAAAATAAATCACCTTAGGTCTGACGATAAATACGATATCGAACCGAGAGATATTTTGTTAAACCATTATCGAAGTAACTCGCTATGAAAGTTGAAGATACGACTATTCAAACGCTAAAGGAGTGAACAAAATGTTACAAAAGAACTTAGTATAGAAAATTATAAGTCTTGTTTATTGAATCAAAATATACAGTACGCGGAAATGTATCGGTTTTGTATAATTTATTCACATAAAAAAACATAAAATCTGTTTATCATGTAATGACAGACTGAAAATTTAACTTTAGAAAAAATTATTTCGCAGATTGGACTCAAATGTGGACTCTGGACACTCAAAAATTAAGAAAATGTGAAACGTTCCGAGCTGTTTAAATTTTGGAAGAAAGTTCAAACGTAAAGCGAACTTTCAGAATCAAGGAAAAGGAACTAGAGTACCAGGAACTCCAAAAAGTTTTTATTTAATTTTATCAAAAAACGACACTTAAGCGTTATATTATCCACAATCTTACAGATACCCTTAGCTGCGCTCGTTATAATGCGATGCAATAAATAAAATACGAAGGTCCTTATCAAAGGTCGACTGAGGGATTTTTCTTAATGACGTCAGACACAAATATAGAATCGCTATTCAAAACAATATGACTATTTTATTTGTGCAGATTCTGCAATCAAAATTCACAACATTTCTCGAAGTTGCGAATACTTATTGCAGCCGCCCTTTCAGCCCTGACAGACAAAATTTGCTGGGAACGGAAGAAATTTTTACTTCCGTTCACAACAAATTATTTCAGCTACGAAAATAAATCACCGTAAGTCTGACGATGAATACGAAATCGAACCGAGATATTGACGAGTTGTTGGCAGAGTTGTTTGATCGAACTTATGACGTGATGAAGCTCACAAGCTTGTGAGGACAATGAAAACTCATTTGAAAATGGATCAGAAAAAGTTCACAGATTGGAAGTCGACTGCAATGTAAATCGTACGCTTAAAAATGAAGAAAATGTGATAAGTTTGGATAGATACTGAAGATGTTCAACCAAGCTGTTCAATTTTTTTAAGAATAAAGAAAAAGGAACTCGTCAATAAAATTCTCTTGTCATTATTACGAAAGTTATAAGGATTTAACAAAATGAAGACCCCCCCCCCCCTCCCATTTAAAGCGATTGCGCTAAGATTCAGACATCCAAGAGGATTTACTAATTGCTACCCTCATCGTTAACGGTCTCTACACCTCATTAAGATCTTACTGACGACTTTTAATATTGCTTTATTATTAACAACCCAAACCTGTCACTAATCATTATTCCAGTCTACATCATTAAAATAAAATTCTGCACAAGATCAATTCAATGTCGTATTGAACAACAGTTTAGGTATAAAAAGTCCTGTTTCCAAGTTTCTCATATACTTCATCAACCAGCCTACAGATCAGATTCGTTCTGATGTTTAGGCTGGTTGATGAAGTATATAGCCGGAGAAATAAATGATCGGAGACCAAGTATATCGCTTGATGAATTCTTGGAGTAGGATTCGAAGAAGGCCATCAAAAAAAATATCTTCTACCGTGGGTAGAACAACGATTGATGGAATGGCAAACGTACCAACAAACGACGAAGATGGCTGCAATGCAACCCATTTAATAAAATTTGAAATAGTGGATTTAAAAAAGTTAAAATCAATTCCTGACAAAGACCATTGGAAACATCCTCGTCATCCCGATCAATTTCGGGTTAAATACTATGTGAACAATAAAATAAGAACAACCATCACCAGAAAACTCGGAAACTTATTTACAGCATGACAAAAGAGATACAACAAACAGCATAACAAAACATACAAACCAAAAGTAAGCACTCAAAATCAAGAAATTGTGAAATTCAACCCAACTTTTCGACTGAAGAACTAGTGGAATGTGATATTTTAACATCAAAGTGAAAAGACGGTATTTGTTAAGCCATTATCGCAGTAACTCACATAAAATAATGCCTTGTGTATTCATCATCAATTACCCCAATTTGTTGTTCTGCGATCAAAGATATATGCTATGAAAGTAGAAGATAAAGATGAAGATAGAGTGAACAAAATGTTACAAAAGAGCTTAGTATAGAAAATTATAAGTCTTGTTTATTGAATCACAATATCCAGTACGCAGAAATGGATCGGTTTTGTAGCATAAAGCATATTTTATTCACACAAAAATCAATAAAATTTGTTTATATACGAAGGTCCTTATCAACGGATGTCGACTGAGGGATTTTTCTTAATGACGTCGGAAACAAATATAGAATCGCTATTCACAACAATACGACTGTTTTATTTGTGCAGATTCTGCAATAAAAATTCACAACATTTCTCGAGTTGCGAATACTTATTGCAGCCGCCCTTTCAGCCCTGACAGACAAAATTAGCTGGGAACGGAAGAAATTTTTACTTCCGTTCACAACAAATTATTTCAGCTACAAAAATAAATCACCGTAAGTCGGACGATGAATACGAAATCGAACCGAGATATGGACGAGTTGTTGGCAGAGTTGTTTGATCCAACTTATGACGTGACTAAGCTCTCAAACTTTTGAGGATAATAAAAACTCGTTAAAAATGGATAAAAAAAAATAAGTTACACACAGTTCACAGATTAAAAGTCGACTCAAACGTAAAGCGAACACTCAAAACGAATAAAATGTGAAACGTTTGGATACTGATGATGTTCAACCAATCAGTTTAAACTTCTCAGAATGAAGAAAAAGGAACTCGAATAACAGGATTTCCAAAAAGATTTTATATATATTATTTTTATAAAATGACTTTGTCATTAAAACGACACCACGCGTTATATAATTCAAAATTCTATAGATACCCTCGCTTGGGGTCATTACAAAGCAGAATAATACAGATGGTTTGATTTGAAACCAACTAGTCTTCAACGAATTCCGGAATATTAAACTGAACACAATAATTTTCAACACACACTGACGCGTATACCTTGACTGATGCGTAGACACTATATGATGAGCTTGGAAAACTACTTACTTATACCATATATTACATCATTAGCTTAACTAATTTGTTGATAATTACAACATCAGATATCCAATTTGTAAATTACCTATGGAATATAATCACCATTTATTTAATGAATGCCTTAGTAAGGGCAATGCAATGTAAAAAATGTTAAGTGGTTTAGGAGAAGGAGGAAAGATTTTGGGAAACTAGTTTTAAAAATGACGTCAGATCAGTCTACAAGTAGTGTTAATAAAGTTTAATCATTGAGTCTCTAAAATTTTATTTTTTATCACATTCGTTGACATTTATAAAATAAAATTTAATAAACACATATATTTCAGAGTGAACATAGCAAAAGGATGATCCGCGAGGTTACTGTTATCTCGTAATTATATACTTATCAACTTACAAATTACAACTTACTATATTTTCATAACAAATACATATATAGATAAACATCCAAGAGGCACAGACTTAATATAAGTACTACCCAGGTCAATCTGAAAAATCATTTTCCATCTTAACCCGACTGGGGATCGAACCTGGGACTTCCGGTGTAGCTGTCTGGCGTGATGACCGTTAAGCCACGGAAGTCGTGAGATGATCAAAATGTTTTTTTTAGATTTAAAACAACAAGTAAACATTTGTCATTTTATTTACAATTTTTCTCGCTCTTCAACAATATATTTACACATTCTCTCATCAACGCTCACTCGTCATCAGATTCCGAGTCTTCAGTTTCGGATCCGGAACCGGATTCGGAATCGTATTCCGAGTCGGATCCGAGCCAGTCCGGCAATGGCGGCTGCTCGATTATCGTCCGCCATTCCGTTAGCTTGTGCAGATCTGCAAATTAATTACTTTTACTATGGATTCATATCTAATTAAGTATAAAACAATTTTTTTTTTTTCGCATTACACTTTGACAGAGGAGGATTAAAACGGCAACGAATAAAATATATGAAATTATATACCGACTGATGAGCAAGGATTCAGGATTTTTTCTGGGTGGTCACTAAATTCTGTTATTTTAACAACTCTGATCTTAATCCTTACTAATATTAAAAATGCGAAAGTGAGTTTATTTACTCTTCACGCTTTGTCTACTGAACCAATCTTACTGAAATTTCGCATACACAAAGTTAGAAGTACTGAGAAGGACATAGGGTACCTTTCATCCCGGGAAAAATTACTGTTCCCGTGTTAAAGTCACGCAGGTGAAGCCGCGGGCAAAAGCTAGTTTGATATTTACTGTTATGGAATCTCCCTCCACAGTAGATACACAAAATAACAGTCTGGGGGCATGTGACAGACAGATAAGTAAAACTAAAAAGAGGGGTGCTCTTTTTGCGTCGTGGGCTGAAAATAAAAACTTACCTAAACTATACATATCGCTAAGATAAAACTGCTTATCATCTTTCTCCAACACTCCTCCGTATACATACAAGGTGGACCTCTGTATGGCCATCATGGCGGACATGCGCGGGGAGGGGCCGCGCCGGGGCTCTGTCCCCGCCGCAGCCGCCGCGGGACGTGCCAAGGCCGGAGCTGAACCCAACTTCATTGTGAACACTTCATCTGTTACCACTGCAACAATAAAGTTTTGAAATAATATTTTTAAAACGTCCAAAGCTGCCGGAAGTTTTCCGGAATACTTCCTTAGAAATGTAAACTTTCCTGGAAGTTTAATCTCTAGGTACAACACTAATTTAGCAACTAAAACGTACCAGTAACATCTTTCTTCTCACAATATAAATCTAGCAACCAAAATGTACCAGTAACATCTTTCTTCTCATAATATTAATCTAGCAACCAAAACGTGCCAGTAACATCTTGCTTCTCACAATATTAATCTAGCAAACAAAACGCACCAGTAACATCTTTCTTCTTACAATATAAATCTAGCAATCAAAACGTACCAGTAACATCTTTGTTCTCACAATATAAATCTAGCAAACAAAACGTACCGTAACATCTCTCTTCTCACATTATAAATCTAGCAACCAAAACGTACCAGTAACATCTTTCTTCTCACAATATAAATCTAGCAACCAAAACGTACCAGTAACATCTTTCTTCTCACAATATAAATCTAGCAAACAAAACGTACCAGTAACATCTTCCTTCTCACAATATTAATCTAGCAACCAAAACCTACCAGTAACATCTTTCTTCTCACAATATAAATCTGGCAACTTAAAACGCACCAGTAACAACTTTTTCTCACAATATAAATCTAGCAACCAAAACGTACCAGTAACATCTTTCTTCTCACAATATAAATCTAGCAACCAAAACGCACCAGTAACATCTTTCTTCTCACAATATAAATCTAGCAATCAAAACGTACCAGTAACATCTTTGTTCTCACAATATAAATCTGGCAACTTAAAACGCACCAGTAACATCTTTTTCTCACAATATAAATCTAGCAACCAAAACGTACCAGTAACATCTTTCTTCTCACAATATAAATCTAGCAAACAAAACGTACCAGTAACATCTTTCTTCTCACAATATTAATCTAGCAATCAAAACGTACCAGTAACATCTTTGTTCTCACAATATAAATCTGGCAACTTAAAACGCACCAGTAACATCTTTTTCTCACAATATAAATCTAGCAACCAAAACGTACCAGTAACATCTTTCTTCTCACAATATAAATCTAGCAAACAAAACGTACCAGTAACATCTTTCTTCTCACAATATTAATCTAGCAATCAAAACGTACCAGTAACATCTTTGTTCTCACAATATAAATCTGGCAACTTAAAACGTACCAGTAACATCTTTCTTCTCACAATATAAATCTAGCAACCAAAACATACCAGTAACATCCTTCTACTGATTTTCCTCCACTGCACTGGCTACTGCTTTTTTAACCGTAGTTGCTTTATCCCCTTTCAACGTCACCATTTGCCACCCTCCAGGTCTAGCACGAGTCATTAACAATAGCAAATTCCGCGCAGACAAACTCGCAGGCAAAATCTAGTGTAGAATAAAGATACAATATTTATCTAACAACTAAAACGTACCAGTAACATCTTCTTTCTTCTCCTCATTTCCCTCCACTGCACTGGCTACTGCTTCTTCAACCGAAGTTGCTTTATCCCCTTTCAACGTCACACTGTGCCACTTGCCACCCTCCAGGTCTAGCATGAGGAGTTCGTCGCTCATCTCGCCTTTTAACTCCTCTTCTGTTTCTTCCACGTCCTGTTTGTATGAAAATGCCACTAATACAAATGCTAAAGTTTGGGTGTGAATGTGGATTTTTTTTTTATAACATAGGGCGGCAAACGAGCAAGCGGGTCACCTGATGTTAAGCGATCACCGCTGCCCATGGACTACTGCAACACCAGGGGTATCACAAGAGTATTGCCGGCCTTTCAAGAAGATGTAGACTCGTTTTTTGAAGGTTCCAATGTCGTATCAGTTCGAGAACACCGCTGCAGGAAGTTGGTTCCACAGTTGTAACTCAATCTCGGGAAATCTACTGCACGGATATTGGCTACACTTGTTATACGGATAGATAAATAGCGGTTAAGCACGTAGGGTAGTTTTTATCCAGAAAATCCCACAGGAGTCGAACCTTGTGGCACAGCAGCAAAAGGGCGTGAAAAGATTGACATCAAAGTTGGCAATGAACTCGCGACATTCATGCAATGCGCAAGCGTCCATACACTGCGGTAACCGCTTTCCATTAAGTGGGTCGTATGCCGGTTTGCCAACTTAGTACTATAAAAAAAAACCGGCCAAGTGAGAGTCAAACTCGCGCACCGAGGATTCCGTACTCGCAAAGCATCTCACATTATCCACAACTCTAACTAAAAGACGCACTAGTTTTATAAACAAACTTAACTGCAGAAAGACGCAGTAGTTTTAAAAACAAACTTAACTTTGCAGTTCGATCCCTAAGATTCATACTGCATCGAGCGCAAAAATAAGTTTGTAACACTTTTTTTTACTTCTAACAACATATTTACAATTTTCAGATTTATTCCTGTATAAGTATTGTTAGACCTTGTTTTTTGCCAAATTTCATAATTTTAGGTGAATGGGAAGTAGATACCCCATAGGTTTTGATTACTGCCTGAAATCGCAAAACATGCGAAAATTCGCAAATTTGTGCTAATATCTCTTGATCGCATGGACGTATAATTTTGATTATTTTTTTGCTGAAAGAGACTGTGGATCCAAGTAATCGATATTAATTTCAACTTGATACCTAAGCGTTCCTAAGAAAAAAAAGTTTAACAGACGATTCCGTTGTTGCCTTACTTGAAAAAGTTAAGACTGAAAAAGATATCTATGTACTCACACTGACTCCTCCGAAGACATACCCCCTGCCCTGTATACTGACGGCGGCCGCCTGCCCCGCTCGCGCCGGCGGGGACAGCGCGCCCCCGGACAGCCCGCGCCACGCCAGCGCCCCGCCCGACCGGCCGCTCAGTCTGAACAGGTCCGTGTGTGTGTGCGCTCAGAGCGACCGTGATATCTATGTACTCACACTAACTCCTCCGAAGACATACCCCCTGCCGTGTATACTGACGGCGGCCGCCTGCCCCGCTCGCGCCGGCGGGGACAGCGCGCCCCCGGACAGCCCGCGCCACGCCAGCGCCCCGCCCGGCCGGCCGCTCAGTCTGAACAGGTCCGTGTATGTGGGTGCGCTCGGAGCGACCGTGATATCTATGTACTCACACTAACTCCTCCGAAGACATACCCCCTGCCCTGTATACTGACGGCGGCCGCCTGCCCCGCTCGCGCCGGCGGGGACAGCGCGCCCCCGGACAGCCCGCGCCACGCCAGCGCCCCGCCCGACCGGCCGCTCAGTCTGAACAGGTCCGTGTATGTGGGTGCGCTCGGAGCGACCGTGATATCTATGTACTCACACTAACTCCTCCGAAGACATACCCCCTGCCGTGTATACTGACGGCGGCCGCCTGCCCCGCTCGCGCCGGCGGGGACAGCGCGCCCCCGGACAGCCCGCGCCACGCCAGCGCCCCGCCCGACCGGGCGCTCAGTCTGAACAGATCCGTGTATGTGGGTGCGCTCGGAGCGACCGTGATATCTATGTACTCACACTAACTCCTCCGAAGACATACCCCCTGCCGTGTATACTGACGGCGGCCGCCTGCCCCGCTCGCGCCGGCGGGGACAGCGCGCCCCCGGACAGCCCGCGCCACGCCAGCGCCCCGCCCGGCCGGCCGCTCAGTCTGAACAGGTCCGTGTATGTGGGTGCGCTCGGAGCGACCGTGATATCTATGTACTCACACTAACTCCTCCGAAGACATACCCTCTGCCGTGTATACTGACGGCGGCCGCCTGCCCCGCTCGCGCCGGCGGGGACAGCGCGCCCCCGGACAGCCCGCGCCACGCCAGCGCCCCGCCCGACCGGGCGCTCAGTCTGAACAGGTCCGTGTATGTGGGTGCGCTCGGAGCGACCGTGATATCTATGTACTCACACTAACTCCTCCGAAGACATACCCCCTGCCGTGTATACTGACGGCGGCCGCCTGCCCTGCTCGCGCCGGCGGGGACAGCGCGCCCCGGACAGCCCGCGCCACGCCAGCGCCCCGCCCGACCGGGCGCTCAGTCTGAACAGATCCGTGTATGGGTGCGCTCAGAGCGACCGTGATATCTATGTACTCACACTAACTCCCCCGAAGACATACCCTCTGCCGTGTATACTGACGGCGGCCGCCTGCCCCGCTCGCGCCGGCGGGGACAGCGCGCCCCCGGACAGCCCGCGCCACGCCAGCGCCCCGCCCGACCGGGCCGCTCAGTCTGAACAGGTCCGTGTATGTGGGTGCGCTCGGAGCGACCGTGATATCTATGTACTCACACTCACTCCTCCGAAGACATACCCCCTGCCGTGTATACTGACGGCGGCCGCCTGCCCCGCTCGCGCCGGCGGGGACAGCGCGCCCCGGACAGCCCGCGCCACGCCAGCGCCCCGCCCGACCGGGCGCTCAGTCTGAACAGGTCCGTGTATGTGGGTGCGCTCGGAGCGACCGTGATATCTATGTACTCACACTAACTCCTCCGAAGACATACCCTCTGCCGTGTATACTGACGGCGGCCGCCTGCCCCGCTCGCGCCGGCGGGGACAGCGCGCCCCCGGACAGCCCGCGCCACGCCAGCGCCCCGCCCGACCGGGCGCTCAGTCTGAACAGATCCGTGTATGTGGGTGCGCTCGGAGCGACCGTGATATCTATGTACTCACACTAACTCCTCCGAAGACATACCCCCTGCCGTGTATACTGACGGCGGCCGCCTGCCCGCTCGCGCCGGCGGGGACAGCGCGCCCCGGACAGCCCGCGCCACGCCAGCGCCCAGCCCGACCGGGCGCTCAGTCTGAACAGATCCGTGTATGAGGGTGCGCTCGGAGCGACCTTGATATCTATGTACTCACACTAACTCCTCCGAAGACATACCCACTGCCGTGTATACTGACGGCGGCCGCCTGCCCCGCTCGCGCCGGCGGGGACAGCGCGCCCCCGGACAGCCCGCGCCACGCCAGCGCCCCGCCCGACCGGGCGCTCAGTCTGAACAGATCCGTGTATGTGGGTGCGCTCGGAGCGACCGTGATATCTATGTACTCACACTAACTCCTCCGAAGACATACCCCCTGCCGTGTATACTGACGGCGGCCGCCTGCCCGCTCGCGCCGGCGGGGACAGCGCGCCCCCGGACAGCCCGCGCCACGCCAGCGCGCCGCCCGGCCGGCCGCTCAGTCTGAACAGGTCCGTGTATGTGGGTGCGCTCGGAGCGACCGTGATATCTATGTACTCACACTAACTCCCCCGAAGACATACCCTCTGCCGTGTATACTGACGGCGGCCGCCTGCCCCGCTCGCGCCGGCGGGGACAGCGCGCCCCCGGACAGCCCGCGCCACGCCAGCGCCCCGCCCGGCCGGCCGCTCAGTCTGAACAGGTCCGTGTATGTGGGTGCGCTCGGAGCGACCGTGATATCTATGTACTCACACTAACTCCTCCGAAGACATACCCCCTGCCGTGTATACTGACGGCGGCCGCCTGCCCCGCTCGCGCCGGCGGGGACAGCGCGCCCCCGGACAGCCCGCGCCACGCCAGCGCCCAGCCCGACCGGGCGCTCAGTCTGAACAGGTCCGTGTATGTGGGTGCGCTCGGAGCGACCGTGATATCTATGTACTCACACTAACTCCTCCGAAGACATACCCTCTGCCGTGTATACTGACGGCGGCCGCCTGCCCCGCTCGCGCCGGCGGGGACAGCGCGCCCCCGGACAGCCCGCGCCACGCCAGCGCCCCGCCCGACCGGCCGCTCAGTCTGAACAGGTCCGTGTGCGTGTGTGTGCGCTCGGTGCGACCGTCGCGGACGCGGGAGAAACCGCCGTAGATTATTATCTGGATGTTGAATTTAAAGCCTCATTTATATTTAGGCAACATTGTCGTTCAACATTCGATCAGGGCTTGAAACCGGTTAATAAAATACCTAAAAAATAAGTGTTTTGACCTGGTTACGCAGTAACGCTCGGGCCATTACGATCGGAGTGAAAACCCTTTTGAATCGGTCTCGCGAGCGGAAATTACCTGGTTAATCCCGCACGGGCGAGTGACAAGGACGGGTATATCGCTCAGCGTTTTATCTCACTTACGCATTTGCAAGTCTCAACTTGTAGATTGGTTAGATTTATATCGAGCGAAAGTGAGAAATAATCATAGTTAGAGCGAGATAGAACACGATCGTCGAAAAGAGCGAAATGTTTTGGGTCTTTCCGGTATTTTGAACAGGAACTGAAATGATATCGCGCTTTGAACATAACCAGAAATAATATATGGTTTTGCTCAACCGTAACTGATTTAAAACGCTCTTTTTTTAAATGTATGGCGCATCGAGTGAGCTGGTTTAGAATTTTAACCAGGTTAGCAAGCCCTGCATTCGATATCTCGCTCAGTTCGACTTACGAATGAAAATCACGCTATTTTACTTAAGTCCATCGAAGTGAATGAGATAGCAAATATGTTGAGCGACAATGTTGCCTGAGTGTAAAAGAGGCTTTACGTCGTCGATTGTAATTATTGATAGTAAAGGATAAAATTATAAAGACAATACACATATATTGCATAATCACAACATTTAAATGTTAAACTTGCATCAGTAAAGATTTTTCAGAAAGATTTTTAAAATAGATTAGCGGCTATGAAACCGACGCGTATGTAGGCGTGCACGTACAATCGTGCGTTTGTATGCAGTCGTACTACTATATTATCTCTAAACTGTGTCAGTACATAATATAAAAAAAAAATTCCCGCGCTTCCCGCGCTTTTTGTGTTGCTGATATGGTTGCGGTTTTAACTATCATGATAAATTCTTCCGGTTGGTATATAGATAACAATACCCGTGTGAAACAGTGGCATGTCGATAGTAGATAAAAAGGTAATACGTGAGGTGTGTGGTAAAAAGGTGTAAGTGATAGGGGTAAAGTGTGTGCCAAGCGTGGCGATTATGGCAAAACCCCCCACGGATAAAATCCTTGGGGGAGGCCTTTGTCCAGCAGTGGACGTCTTTAGGCTGAGAGAGAGAGAGAGAGAGAGAGAGAGATAGGGGTAAACAGAGCCAAGAGTCGTCATCATGCAACTAAACCCCCCCCCTTGGCCTGGATCTTGGATGTTTACACATGTATTTGTCTATATATGTATTTGTTATAAAACATAGTATCATTGAGACAGTATCCCATAACACGTCTCGAACTTTTGGCTAACTCAATCTGTGTTATTAGTCCGTATATATTTATTAAGTAAAGTACTCACCCCATCGTTCCCAACAGGCAGCATCACACAAGCGGACCTCGCACAAGGCCCTCTGCCAGACACAACCACTTTGCTCCACGTCCGGGTGTCCAAACAAAACGCATACAGGTCGTCGAAGTACCGACACTCTCGGCCGTCATCAGCATAGCCCCCGAATACTATAAGTCTCCGGCCGACTAAAGCCATGCGGTGCCCGGAACGGGGGGATGGACCGTCTTTGGCTACTACCTGTGAAAAAAAATTATCATCAATCCTAACTAATATTATAAATGCGAAAGTGAGTTTGTTTGTAACCTCTTCTTGCTTTATCTACTGAACCAATCTTCCTGAAATTTCGCATACACATAGTTAGAAGTACTGAGAAGGACATAGGGTACCTTTCATCCCGGGAAAAAGTACTATTCACGTGGGAAATTCACGCAGGCGAAGCTGTGGGCAAAAGCTAGTATATATGTATAGCTAACTTTTGCCCTTTTTTTTTTACTTTTGTTTTTTCTTCGAGAGACGCGGCGGGGATCTTCATTGTATCTCTCTCTCAGCCGAAAGACGTCCACTGCTGGACAAAGCCCTCCCCAAATGTTTTTTTATAAATCTAGTACCGGTAACTTAATAAATTACCTTCTCCCATTTCTTGTCAGCCAAAGAGAAACACCACAAGTCCTTGTAGTGGTGAAACTGTGTCTCACTGGGACTGGTGAACTCTCCCCCAAAAATCCATAGCTCTCCCCTAAGGAATTACATGAACATTACAAAGTGGAATAAACTTTAACCGGCAAGGCTACAAAGGAATGGTTTTTATTTTTAGGAACAAATCACTTATAAACAATTAAACAATGAATATCATAAAAGAGGGAAGCGCGCGCTTCCTTCCAGCCATTCCTATTTCTATGATTAATAGTCAATATATGTATATAAAATTCTTCCGTTACTGACGGACAACGCACAGCCAAAACTACAAGGCGTAGGAAGCTGAAATTTGGCATGTAGGTTCCTTACAGAGTGTAGGGGAGGACTAAGAGAGGATTTCCCGAAATTCTTACAGGTACAAAGTCAAACAAATACAGATAAGCCTCAAGCACTCCCAATGACTAATAAAATTAGGTGGAGATAAAAGTACCAATGTAGTATCTAAGAAAATACACTAATGTTGTAATTATTAATGAGAAACTCTGTTACGTTGTTGCGGCTAAACCGCTGGACCGATTTTGATGAAATTTGTAATCTTTTGTAAGTAGGTATATATGTTTCTGGCTTTAATGTTATTATTTCTTTACAAACCTTTAAGACTTGATAGGGGATCGAACTCAAAAACAAAGTACCTATCAGTAGTAGTAATAACCAGTATTATTAAAAAAACTTAAATATGTAACAAATTATAAAATAACAAATTAGTTCACACCAAGAAATTACCAAAAAATTACAACTGCAGTCATTGCTTTTTCTCTTGTTTATTTCTCATTTTAAATTCTTTGGTTGACATGTTAAAACCTGATGCTCCAACAGAATTAACTTCAGCCAGTATTTTTTCTTTTAGTAATCTAGAACCTGTTTTAAAGTTTATCATTAATTCATACTACAAATTAGTATGAATGGAGGAACAGGAGTGCTGAAATGGACATGGAGAGATGCGGGAGTGAACGGGACGCAGCTAGTATTGTAAAATATAATTTAGATACAAATTAGAACTTATGTAAAATATATTTAAGTAGTTCATGTTGTGAGAGTTTCCATGCATAGGTTTTTGAAGGGGTTTGTCCATGTCCATCTAGTTAAAAGGTCTCTTTACACTATGGCACTAATAATATAAATGCATAAGTAAGTTTGTTTATTTATTTGTTTGTTATACAAGAAGAACAGGTATACCTCTTAACACTTTATCTACTGAACTAATCTTCCTGAAATTTCACATACACAACCTTTCATCCAGGGAAAAGCACTGTCCCAGTGGGAAATTCGCGCAGGCAAAAGTAGCTAATAAAAAAAACTAGATTTTTAGAGTCAAGACATACTTATTAGCAGGTGTGGCAACAGCCTGATGGGCACTCCTGGGTGGTGGGGCAGCCGGAGCCTTCACCTGCTTCCATGTGTTGTTGGCAGGGTTGTAGAACAACAACTCGTTGTACACTTCTGTCTGGACAGACAATGGTGTAGGATTTAGTAAGAAGAGTGTTAGTAAGCTTCAATAATTTTTCAATGACCAAGAAATCCTATGAAGTAGTGTGCCTCATGTAAAACAATGGTATTATTCATTTCAATGTAATTCTAAATGATGTGTGATTTGATATTGTGGGATTAAATAAAAATAAAAAGCTGCCCCTGAGACTTTTGCAGCAATGCGAACTTCAGAACAAAAAGTATGTACTTACAACCAGGAGTTGTTACCGGTACCAAATTCTCCATATAAACTCCTGAAAAGTATTGGTACTTTCCAGTACTTATGAGAAATTGGTACCTGTATCAACTGATAACAAGCCCTGCATGCAACTATAGATTTTTCAATGCATGTAAATCTTTGGTGAATATAGGGTAACAAATTTTATCAAAAATAATAGGTACCTACATTTTTTTATAAAAATATGGACCAAATTACAGAAATAAAGCTGAACCTTAACTTTTTTGGGATAAAATAAAAGTAATAAGATTACCTGTTGGCCGTTATGGTATTCCCCGCCAAACATGATGATTTCATCTTTAGTAGGATGCGGAGTAAACGAGGCATATGCTCTGGGTGTAGGTGGACCTGGTAAGGACTTCTCTGTGGCCGCTGAACGCTTTGCCTCCTCACGCTCAATTTCAGCTATTACCTTGGCTATATCCTCCTAAGATAAATAATAAATATTTAATAAGTAAGTAATTGGAAATTCATGATCAATAAATAAAAATAGGTACCTACTATGTTAAAAAATGACGACTAACCTCACCGAGATTAGCGAGTTCTTTTTTCATTTTGTTAGCCAGTTTCTTCTCAGTTTTAGCAGCGGTTTTCACTGCACCACTGACTTTGTTTTTATTCTTCTTTTTGCCCATTTTGAGTCTACAAACCTATAGTAACTAGTACAAACAATACAACACAAACAAACAAATATCGTGTCGAACTTGCACGGCGCACCGGATACCAGTGTGACCGTTTTAAAATTTAACGAAACACCAAAAAAATGTGCTGCCAGTATTAAAAAAATACTAAAAGTAATAATAAAAAAAAACCAAAATTGTAGTACTAAGATTTTTTTTGACAAATAGAAGCTACCCTCAGAAAAATAAGATCGGGAATGGGAATAGAAATGAACGCAAGTCTATATATAAAAAAGTCTGCCGCTTTCGGTGGGGGGAAAGCTGGGCGCGCAATAGTCAGTGCTTGAATGTTTCGATGTTGAATAGTCGATAACATTTTAGAATGTTACGAGGTTGATTTCATAGTTTTTATACTATGGGTTACAAAATATACAGGGTGTTTTTTAAATCATTGGCATCCTTTCTACTGGTGAAAGTACTCATGAACATGAAAAAAAAACCAGCTGTTCCATACGTTTCGGGTGAGTAGGTATTGTAAAATAGTATGGAATAGCTGATTTTTTTTCCATCGGATTGAGTCGGTCCCATACAAAAAGTTGCTCATGTTCATGAGTACTCTCAGCAGTAGAAAAGATGCCAATGACTTAAAAAACATCCTGTATTTAACACGAGCTTTAGCCCGTGGCTTCGCCTACGTGAATAGGTTTTAGAGTTTTTTAATTTTCACGAACGATCCCTAAACGTTTCTAAGATAAAATCTACCTTATAACGAAATTCCCATCAAAATCGGACATGCCGTTTCGAAAATTATTATTTGTTCACGGATTCGCCCGCGCAAATAATACACAGAGATCTTCTCCATAACCCACCCCACCAATCAGTACATATCGTAAAAACCAAAATTAAAAAACTGATCCTCCTGAGGCAATGAGGGATTTTCCGAGACCCAAATAAAAAAGAAAAATAGTTCCAGATGAATTCATAGGTGGTGCTTAGTAAAAGGCGAGACCATTCAAAAAGCAAAAATGCACGGGATTGGCATTAAAAAAAAACCTAATAAAAAACATCTAAAAGGTATCAATATTGTGATTTGAGCAACTGTCAAACTGTTATGTGCTTTATTTTCTGCCTCTGGCTGACAATAAAAACCGTACAAATATAGGTACAGCCATTATTACTATTAAATATTGCTTACCCCTTGTAGATCGTAACAGTAGAAGTCTAGGAGTCTTACACACGTTACAGAATACACTTATTTTATTTATTTATCACAACACAGGCCTTGTTTTAGTTCATTGTTTCTTTGACATACACTGACAGACACAACTGTTTATATTTCTTTTTTTGTACATATTTGAAGTTTTTCACATTAGCATTTAAAGAGTTCTTAATGTTCAAACACTTTCCCTAAAAACTCAAATATCCCTTTTAAGTCCTAACTGCTCCCTAATACTCACGAGTCGGGGCTTAGGAACAGCCTTCGTAAAAATGTCAGCCAATTGTTCAGCTGATGAGGTCTTCACTACATTGACTTGTTCAGCTTGAACAACTTCTCTTACAAAGAAATGTCTTACTCTTATATGTTTCGTTCTTTTGTGAAACTCGGGGTTGTGAGCCAGCTTAATTGCTGCTTCATTGTCCACCATCAATAATGGTATTTTGTCTAGGTCTGTTAACGTATCAAATACCATTTTTAGCCAAATTAATTCACGTGCTCCCTCACTAGCAGATATTATTTCAGCTTCAGTTGTGGAAAGGGCAGTTGTTGACTGTCTCTGACTAAACCAGGACACCGCAGCATTTGCAAACAAGCAAACCACTCCAGTAGTTGATCTTCCAGTATCAGGATCACCAGCGTGATCTGCATCACTATACCCCATTAGAATTTTGTCTCCAGTTTGATAAAATAATCCCAATGAAATAGTGCCTTTCAGATAACGAAAAATCCTTTTGACCTTTAGCCAGTCAGTCCATGACGGGTTTTCCAATTTTCGAGAAACTACGCTTACGGCATAGGCAATATCCGGACGTGTCCCTACCATTAGGTACGCAAGGGAACCTACAGCTTCTCTGTAAGGAAATGTTTTTCCTTTTCCTTCCTCAACTTTCCCTGTTTCAACAGTTAGTTCCTTTTCAATAGGAGTAGAAATAGGATTACAGTCCATCATTCCAAACCGTTGTAAAATTTTCTTAGTATAGGATTCTTGCGTCACCGATATAGATCCATCAATTGATTGTTTGATCTCAAACCCCAGGTAATACGATGCTGGTTTAACCGTTATTTTTAGTCTCTTTTGGAGATCTTGTAGAAAACTATGAGCCAGTTCTTTATCAGTTGCAGCTACGAGGCCATCGTCTACATAAAGACTGATAAGAATTTTCTTGTCATTTATCTTTTTGCTGTATAGACAGCTATCACCTTCACATTGTTGAAAGCCAAGATCCAGCAATATCTCCTCAAAACATGAGTTCCAGCATCTAGGTGCCTGTTTGAGTCCATACAGACTTCTATTAAGACGGCATACTCTTGTGGTTCCATCATCAAAACCATCTGGTTGCTTCATATATATTTCTTCACTTAATTTTCCATTGAGGAATGCAGTTGCTACGTCAAACTGCACCAAATGCAATTTCTCCTGAGCGCTAACGCTCAAAAGTGCTCTTATAGTAGCCAATCTAGCTACAGGACTAAATGTTTGTCCATAGTCAACTCCTTTTTTTTGTCTAAAACCTTTCACCACTAGGCGCGCTTTGTATTTATCAACAGAACCATCAGGGTTTCTCTTGATTCTGAATATCCATTTGCATGGCAAAGCTTTTCTAGTTAAAGGTAGTTCACATATCGTCCAAACATCGTTGTCGTGGAGTGAGTTCATTTCACTCTGCATAGCTTTTATCCATTGCACTTTATCATTTCTGCTCATTGCCTCATTGTAGGTTTCGGGAAATGTTTCGGTGCCTATGAAACAAACAAAATCCTCAAACTTCTGTGGAGGTTTCAGAGTGCTCCTGTCGCGCAGATTATACCTAGCTGTTGTTTCATCATGTAGAGGCTCTACAACTTCTGTATATTCTTCTGCGTCTACAAACTCTTCTTCTTGTGTAGGTTCGACCACCTCTATATGTCTTTCTGCATCGATCATTTCTTCCAGAACAGGTTCTTCATCTCCCTCTAAGAAATGTTCAGATTCAATATACTGTTCATTTAAATAATCTCTCTCTTGCAAAAAATCATTTTCTATAGGCACTAACTCATCGCTACGAGCCTTACTTAAAGCTCCCTCTGACGCGTTACCATTTGCTGATGGTTCAATGCACTGTTGTCCTGAAGGAAATTTTGTACAAATTTTGAGCTCCCATGATGGACAAAATTTGACATCCCTGGACCTAATAGTTTTTCCCCCATCCCAAATGCGGTAACCGTCGTCATTGTCGTAGCCAATAAGTCTTCCTTTGACGGCTTTCTTGTTGAGCTTTTTTCTCTTTTGCTTTGGAATGTGCGCGTAACATTCGCTGCCGATAACGCGCAAATGCGTAATCTTCGGCTTTTTATTAAACCAAAGTTCAAAAGGAACTTTCCCTTCTATTCTTGTTGGGCCTGTACGATTTAACACGTAACCTGCGGTGTTGATTAATTCTGCCCACAAGGCTTGAGGGAATTCCTCATTTGAATGCATATAAGACCGGGCGGTTTCAACCAGAGTTCTATTTTCTCTTTCGGCACAGCCATTTTGTTCCGGAGTGTAGGGCATAGTTAATCTTTGAACTATTCCTCTTTTATTCAAAATGTCCCGAATATCATTATTGTTAAATTCACCTCCATTATCGCTAAGTAAGGTTTTAACAATATGTCCAGCATTTTGGGTTTCATTGAGAAATTGCACAAGTTTCTCCTTAACTTCATTTTTATTTCTTATAAAATAAATATGACGGAAACTTGAAAAATCATCTTTAAAAAGAACAAAGTACCGGAATTTTGAATAACTGGACGGAAATGGCCCGCACACATCTGAGTGAATAAGATCTCCTGGTTTATCTGCTCTATCTCTCTTCTGTCATGTTGGTAGTGATGACTAGTAGCGCATTACTATCAGCTTTCCTAAATTTTAGGAGTTCCGATTGGTAACTACCATCACCAGAATCGTGTGTTCCAGTTGGTGGAGTCGGTTTTTTCAACTTTCCTTCAGCAACTTCCATGGCACCTTCTATTCCACGAAGCATTATGGAAACTTTATAGCGCCAAGTTGCCCAGTTTGACTTCCCTTCCAACTTGCCAATGGAAAATTTTGTCGTCAAACTTTCCATTATTAACTCCCGGCGGCGTCCGTAACCTATTAAATATTGCTTACCCCTTGTAGATCGTAACAGTAGAAGTCTAGGAGTCTTACACACGTTACAGAATACACTTATTTTATTTATTTATCACAACACAGGCCTTGTTTTAGTTCATTGTTTCTTTGACGTACACTGACAGACACAACTGTTTATATTTCTTTTTTTTGTACATATTTGAAGTTTTTCACATTAGCATTTAAAGAGTTCTTAATGTTCAAACAATTACAACTCGGCTTTCAATAAAACTCTATCTGTTGAGATTTTTTATTCTGATTTTTTTCTTAATTAGCTGTCAGAAAAATCGCTCATTGGTAAATATATCGATAATATGGACAGTTGTTTCTGTGACATCCGTCACTCAGTGTTTCCATTTCTGTGAAATATTCTTTATTATATTATCGCCTATAGCCTGACATATAAAAACCCTCGCCATGTTGCGGAAAAGCAATAGAACTAATTTCTTTTACTGGCAACTAATTAAAAAACCCATCTGTCATTTCTCCTGTCAACGTTTGACTTTCAATCAAGGGCGGATCCAGTACATTTTTATTTCTGGGAAGGGCACCGTTTTCCGTTCTCAAGAATATTTTCGAGAAATTTTAAGGTAGTTTCGAGAACGGCACATCACTAATGGTGGCTGATTATTTTTTTTGAAAACAAACTTGTAAGAAACTATTACTACTAAATCCTGTTATTTTAACAACTCGAATCTTAACTTGATATGTACTGTTATGAAACCCGCCTCCACAGTATACATGTACACAAAACAGCAGTCGGGGATGTGGGGATGAGGAGGAGTGGCACGTGCCCCCGTTCTTCCACCCTATAAATCCGCCACTTCTTTCAATAATGTTGCTATATGAAACGCATAAGTGCTGCCTCATTCAGGGTTTTTCACAGAAGTAATTTTTTTATGTCTGTGGGGTTTTTATATTTCTGGTCATACTTTACAATAATATTTTAATCTGTGGGGTTTTTATATTTCTGGTCATACTTTACAATAATATTTTAATAGCCTTATGTCGCATGTCGGTGTTTACTTAAAATTAAAAAGCGACAGACTTTTTTGTATTGAGACTTGGGCAAAGAAAAAATACACTAACGCGAAACTTGGGTGCATTTCTATTCCCGATTATTTTTCTGAGATTTAATCTGAGCACGTAGACACAAAATTAAACAAGCAGACGCGTTGACAGTTAATGATTATTGACATTGACATTGCAAGCTGTCGTCATGACTTGCTTTGCTTTCGTTCGCATTCGCATCTCATCAATTCATGCAATTTTTCTTCCTCGACATTTAATTTGTATAGAAGTAGAATTGTGTGTATATATTTAGCAAAATATAGTATTATTAATGAAGTTTAGTACTAGTATAAATAAGACTATTTATTTGTATAAAAGGAGCTATTTATTAATATCAAAATGAGTAATAGTAGTGGGTCCTCGGTGAGTAAATTTAACTCTTATACTTTTTTTGGTTCTTGTTGCCAAATACCTATTGTATATTTGTTTACACCACCTTAACATTCTCAGCAATCGCCGATCGTCCAGGAGTTCAAAATACGCGTGCCAAAGAATGTGAAAAAGAAGTATCATGTGATGAGATTCAATGCTACCCTTAACGTTGATTTTGCGAAATGGACCCATGTCAAGATGGAGAGAGAGAACAATATCCGAGAGTTCAAAGGGACAGAGGAGGAGATGCCCAAGTATATTATTTTTTATTAAATTCCACTTTGCTTTCATTGCCAAATACATTTAGGTAATTACTCAGTCAATAGTATTTATATATATTTTTTAAATATAGCTTAGATAATGCATATTGTATAATATTTTATTTACCATTTAAAATCTATCTAATCTATACTTAGGAGAACTATCATAAGAGAAAGTTGAAAAATTATTCAATATTACTTGTGCTGTTGTATGAATCTTTGACTGCGGTAGAAGAAGTTGTGTGTTTTTCATCCAAACAAACTATAACTTTTCTTTGTAAGGGGTTGATTTTTGAACAAAAAAGTAATCTTAAGTTTGGCAAAGTGCAACAGACAGACTTTCTCATTTATAAATACAAATATTATAAATAAATAATTCAGACAAATCACACAGATTGAGTTAGCCCCAAAGTAACTGAGACTTGTGTTTGGGAATATTAGTATGGAAGTATTTTATTTTATTTATAATGACTAACTATACTAACTAGTATAGTGCAGCAACCCAAAATGAGTCTTGGCCTCCGATAATAAGGATGTCCATGTGGGCCTGTCCTGCACCATCTTCTGTCAGTCATCAGTGAGCACTTTTCTATGGAATTATGGATCTACTAATATTTCCAGATTTGGTGCTGGTTCAGAATATGGGCGCGACGTCAGAGAGGAAGCCAGGCGCAAGAGGTTCGGGATACAGTCCCGCAAATACAAGGTTGAGGACCAACCGTGGATCCTGAAAGTGGGAGGCAAAACTGGGAAAAAGTTAGTGACACTGATTTCTACATAGGTATATATTTTTTTTAGTTTAAATGCTCAATGCTACCTAACTAATAATGATTTAATATAATTATAAATGCACAAGCGAGTTTGTTTGTTTGTCGCATACACATAGAAGTACTGAGAAGGACATAGGGTACCCTTCATCCCTGGAAAAGGTACTGTTCATGGGGAAATTTACGTAGGCATAACTGCTGGCGAAAGCTAGTACTCAATAATTTTATTGCATCCCTAAAGATGACATAAATATTAAAGTACATTTGTAGACCCTGTCGGGCACAGCGACAAATATTTTGTGTTACTAAATGGACTTATTGTATTTTATATTTCTTATTCAGATATTTAACATTTTTAATAAGTAGCCATGTAAGCACTAACATGAGACCTTGGAGATCAAAATATTTGTTTTTATTACTACAAAACTAATTCATCAGGTTCAAAGGAATCCGCGAGGGTGGTGTGTCAGAGAATGCAGCATACTACGTGTTCACACATGCCGCTGATGGTGCCATAGACGCTTACCCATTACAGGAGTGGTAAGTGCTTGCTTATCTTCTAGTTATGTAATACAGGCAAAATATTGAAATCATACTTCTTCTTCTTGTCGAGTCGGAATGGCTATTAAATTTGTTAGGACCAGTATTTGGCCTCACTAATCACTCTGTCGCTGGCCTCGTCTAAGTCCTCTTTTGTGCAGAAGGTGGGGCATTTTGGACACTATAACAGGTGGGTCATGTATTGAATGCCACCAGTCACATAGATTGTTCCTAGAGAAGCCCCACTTAATTTCGTTTGACTTCAATTATTTGAATTTGGCATCTCCCAATACCAGCCCGGTGTCTAATATGGGTCTTCATACTAATCCTAACTAATATTATAAATGCGAAAGTGAGTTTGTTTGTTTGTTTGTTACCTCTTCACGCTTTATCTACTGAACCAATCTTCCTGAAATTTCGCATACACATAGCTGGAAGTACGGAGAAGGACATAGAGTACCTTTCATCCCCGGAAAAAGCACTGTTCCCGTGGGAAATTCACGCGGGCGAAGCCGCGGGCGAAAGCTAGTTACATATAAAGAGGGAGTGTTTGTAAGTTTGTTTTGTTTGAAAGGGGTTGAAGGGAGTAATCTTCAGAACTACTGGAATCGATTTCAAAAATTCTTTTACTAACAGAAAACTACATTGTCTCAGCGACATAGGCTACAATTTATATTTGTACCTCCCGTGCGAAGTCCCCGGCTTCGCTAGTAATATTATAAATCTTATCTTATCTTGCTGCGGGGTCCGTGTTCACGGTAGCACGTCGAGTCTTGGACCCTTTTGTACTTACCCCCAAGCCTTACTCACACACAGCGGGATTCCTGATGGACTGCATAAGCTTCAGGATATCACCGGCTGCGAAGTGCCTGTAGTCCTCCAGTTCCGGATACGCAGTTCCAAAGAGGGCCAGCCGCTTGTTAGCCAGCGAGTCACACTCACACATAATGTGCTCCATAGACTCCTCTTCTTCTACACACACCCGACATAGAGGGCTTTCGACAAGTTTTAGCTTGAACAGGTGCCCACGACATTCGAAATGTCCGGTCAGAGCTCCCATTAAGATTCTTGTCTGTTTTCTGTTTAGTTTACAGATCATTTTGTACCACTTGGTGTTGCCAGCACCAAGTGTTGCCTTAGAGTGAATGACATCACTCCGTACGCTCCATTCTGCTCTTTCTTTACTTTCAACATTAGCATTAATTGCCGTAGTTACCATACCTAATATTATAAAAGTTTCATTCTATTTTAATAAACAGTTATTTAGAAGCTATATAATGTCAATGCATGGGAAAAAAGACCTTTACTCAAAAATGCATGTAATATGTTCATTATTTTGATAACCTTGTTTGAGCAAAGTCGACCTTGCCGTTCTGTTTTCAAATAGCGGCCGACAAAGTTTTGCTGGCCGCTCTAACAGGCCGGCAAAACATTGCCGGCCGCTATTTTGACGTTTCAACATTTTAAAAATCGAATACAAAAAGATTTTATTTAAAACACAGCTGTTTGTATTTAATAGAGATAGCATAGAGATAGGTACAAAAATATTTTATTCCATATTTGGCTGTATAGTTCCAACTACTATTGCTTAAAAAAAAACAAAGAAATAACAAAAGCGCGGTTCAGCAAAAATTTGCTCTCAAAGCGAAAATTCTTCCGATTCAATGTGTTTAACACCGCTAGACATTAAAGATGAAGCTAAATTAGTGGTTGAAAATTGGATACCGCGAAACTCAAAGGAAAAATATAAGCTTGCATATGAAAAATTTGTGCATCAATCCAGGAAAGTCGGTGTTGAATTTAAGAAAATTGTACTTTTCATAATTGTCATTTTAATTAAATTTCTAGTTAATTAATATATTTTTATTTAAATTACTTGCTGGTTTTATTTAGATTTGGTACTTGCATTTTTGAGTAAAGCACTATACAAGCCTTGGCCCACAATGACTGCTTCGCTGGTCACGCTATGATTGCCTCGAGCTAGCCTAGCTACGCTCTAGGCCTTCCAGCTTGGCCATCGTAGCAGCCCTTGCTGTCCTCGCTGTGTCGGCCTCGAGCTCCGGTCTCGGCCGACATCTCAGCTCGTCCATCAAGTGCTGCACGCTGACCGCGCTGTGTCGGCCTGGAGCGTAGCTACGCTGCGCTCTCGGCCTTCATTAGCGCGACCAGCAAAGTAGTTATTATAGGCCGCGGCAGTAATGTACTATATGGTCATAGGCGCTTAAGTTGTTTAGAAATACAAATTGTACAAGTTTTCTTAGCTTATAACAAGCGCGATGTCGTAAACGCCTTTTCCGTAAGGTGCCTTTTCCCACGGATCCACACACAATAAATTGTTTTATAATTTTCAGGTATAACTTCCAGCCTATTCAGCGGTATAAGGCTTTATCAGCAGAGGAGGCAGAGCAGGAGTTTGGAAGGTTGGAATTTTTTTTAACTTATTTATTTTTTTCTATATTTTTCAACACTTATCATAATAAAGCCTTGTATATTAATGACCAACATAGCACACTTGTATCATAATGAAGTTTAAATATTGACTACATAGTGCTAAAACCATTACAGTGGTTTTTTTAGTTTTACGCTTAGCATGTTTTTCCCAAAGTGAGAAGTCCCGTGCGTTAGTACATAATATCTCGATGTAAGTCCTGTCCTCAAACACATTAACCCTGAAAACATAACACTACTGTTTTGGTCAGTTGTGTAAAAATACCTCTTAAATCAAAATCTCTTAAGCTGTTCAGGACTTTCGTGGAATAAAGAAACTTACATACATACATAAATACCTGAACCCTGAAAACATAACACTCCTTTTTTGGTCAGTCGTGTAAAAACACCTCTCACATCAAAATCTGTTAAGCCGTTCAGGAATTATGGTGGAATCACAGAATTAATATTAGTATTACGTACAGAAAGGAAACTCCCTGCCCCTCCCGCAATATGGCACCCCCCCGCTCCTTCCGCACTTCTCCCCCGTTCTTGTGTAACTGTGGGACGTTCGACTATGAAAACGCACACATTGACGTGTTACTGACGTGTTCACGGATATACAGTTTCATTTGTAGTAGTAGTAGGCATATTTGACGCGCCGTTTCTATGAAGCGCCCGCCCTGTGGTGGAATAAAGAAACTTATATACATACAAGGAGTGTTATGTCTTCAGGGTTCACTCTCCTTTTTTTGTCAGTCGTGAAAACAGTGTCATTTGTTCGCACAGACGCAACAAAGTGATGAACTATTTCTCGCTGATGTTCCGCAAGCGCATGCGCGGCGACGAGGCGGCCGACGACGCGGACGAGGACAGCGAGAAGAAGACCAAGGGGAAGGCGAAGAAAGGTAGGTTTTATAAAGCTTCTTCTAAGGGTGCCCTTGCGATGGCTCTCCATTTCTGTTTGTTTGTAGTATTTTTTTTTTTGTTCTGTTGGTAGCCTTCTGGAACATTCTGTTGCCGGACACTGTTCTGGCCAAGTCAGAAGACCGATCCATAATCACGACCACCCTGTCAAGAGTGAACGACTAAGGATTCATCAAGGGTGCCTCTCCAACTAGTTGCTCTGGAGGGTTAAAAGGGCCAGTCTGGTGAATCTGAATATGATCCATTTTAAGATTGAACCTTTTGTCTGGTTCAATAAGGTTCATTTTTAATTAGGATATGAGAAATGGATCAATGTGCGTCTCGTTCACTTCTTAGAGCAAATCTAAGGCTCTTGCTCTAATAAGTGCTATCGTGTTCTAATATTCCACCAGATGTCAGCACCTACGAGTGAGGGCAGACATCTGTCAGATGGTACAATGCTGTCGATTTGTCAAATTCAAATGATAGTATGGTACCATTGACATGACCATACTATAAACTTATTATATACTGGCGGACCATACTCACCAGGACCAACTAGTAATCGTGAAAAATAAATATCCATTCCTTTTGTTTTATTATACAGACTTGAAGATCTCAGACATGGACGAGCTGATGGAGTCGGGCGACGACTCCTCGGACTCGGAGGCCGGCGACAAGGAGGACTCCGACTCCGGCGCCATGAAGGCCAAGGACAAGAAGAAAGGTAACATAAACAATACTTCTATGATTCATTTATTTACTAGCCGCGCCCCGGGGCTTCGCTCTCTTGGAAACTTCGGGATAAAAAGTACCCTATGTGCTATTCCCGGTATTTTTCTACCCGTATACCAAATTTCATCGAAATCCGTCCAGTAGATTTTGCGTGATTGAGTATCAAATATCCTAACAAACTCACATCCAAACTTTCGCATTTGTGTGTGATGTGAAGTGTGATAAAGATATACATCTATAATAATAAAATCAATTTATTTTAGGCAATTATCACAAAATTATATATTAGTACATACAACTAAATATTAAGTAGTTGGGGACGCCAGTGCAAGCACCAGGCGGATGAGTGTGGGACTATTTCACTCAGTTCGCCGAAAAAACTAATATGGATTCGTTTGATTGTGACAAGATTTTGAATACAACGCATAAAATTGCATATAAACGAATAGTTTATTATCTAATCTACAGCATACAATTCTTTTTTTACATGCAGTCCGTGCTCCAGGTCAGTAGAAGATAAATAGAGTTTTTTTGAATAATAATTATCAGGTATTAAAAATAATGGATTCCCCTTTTTTAATTTAAATTTTTAAATGTCTTTTATTTTTAGTAATATTTTATATTTAAAAATGTTACAATGGAGATGACAAATAAATAAACGAATAATTTATTATGAATATTAGTCAAACGACATTCTTTTTTGTCAGTTACAACTCATTGAACCTAAAATCAAATAGAAATAATACATTTATTATTAAAAAGTTGTAATTTGAGTTTCTGTTTTTTTTTTGAGATGTGATAAAAGAAAGTGGTAAGTAGATGTGTTGTGTATTATTTCTATACTTAGAAGAATATGATTTCAGTTGCCGCCACGAAGAAGAAGAAGAAGGTGGAAGACGAGGCGTTCGAGGAGAGCGACGACGGGGACGAGGAGGGACGCGAGAGGGACTACATCTCGGACTCATCGGAAAGGTAAACTTACCGAAACTAGTTTCCAAATAATAATAATTTTTATGTTTTTGAAACTTGTTACCAAGAAAAATAATTCTATTTCCGAAACCGGGTTTTTTTGTGTTTTCGAAAACTGTTTCTAATTCAGAAAAGTAAGTAAGTATGTTTCCGAAACCGGGATTATTATTCGAAACTGGTTTCGACATTTTGGTTTCGAAAATGGCCGAAGGACTACATCCATGCTAATATGAAACTACTCACTTTTCCCCGCGGCTTCGCCCGCGTGAACAATGCATTTTCCAGAGATGTAAGTAAGGTACCCTGTGTCCTTCTCAGTACTTCTAACTATGTATGTGCGAAGTTTCAGGAAGATTGGTTCAGTAGATAAAGCATGAAGAGGTAATAAACAAATTAACAAACAAATTCACTTTCGCAGTTCTAACTATTCTAGCACACCCCTGACACTCCATACAACACTCGCAAATGTTTGCGTAAAATTTAGTAGGGCAGCTTGCGTGCCGCGTTTATCAATCAAAATGGCGCGAAAAGTGCGTCAACTATGCGCCAGCCTTCGTTCAAGTGCCAGTGATGTCTACAACGAAGTGTGGGGTGGGATGCTGTATTTCGTTTGCCGTGTAACGCTTAACCCGGGGGTATTTTCTTTTCTAATAAATGCTATTCTGCCAGAAAAGTATGATTTAACAGGAAGATAATGTAATATTATTGCTGTATTTTTGTTCAGTGAGTCTGACCATGAGATGAAGGCGAACAAAGAACTCAAAGGTGTAGCAGAAGAAGATGCACTCAGGTAAAAACTATGAATATTTTTATAGATAAAAAGGCTTCTATATCTGGAAATACCAAATAAACGTTAACGTTTTCCGCTCACTAGTTGGCGCTACTGGCGAGTGACGTCTGTCAGATAGTACAACACTGTCATCAGTTGTCAAATTCAAGTGACAGTATTGTACCACCTTGTTTCTGACAGACCTCACTCGCCAGTAGCGCCAATAAGTGAGCGGAAAAACGATAACTAATGATACCTTCTATGATGTTAACCTACCTTAATTTTTTGTTAAATATCAATAAAATTGTATATTTTTATTTTATTTATTTTTCGTACCACTGTATTGTCTTGATGTGTACCAGGAAACTGCTGACGTCAGACGAGGATTCAGAAGAGGAGCAGGAACAGAAGCCGGAATCGGAACAGGAGGACGAGCCCACCAAGGAGGGGGAGGAGAGGGCGAGCAAACTGACCAAGAAGAAGAAGAAGGATGACGTCAAGAAGGACAAAGGTCAGTGAAACAGAAGCCGGGGTCAAAGGACAAAGGTCAGTGAAACAGAAGCCGGGGTCAAAGGACAAAGGTCAGTGAAACAGAAGCCGGGGTCAAAGGACAAAGGTCAGTAAAACAGAAGCCGGGGTCAAAGGACAAAGGTCAGTGAAACAGAAGCCGGGGTCAAAGGACAAAGGTCAGTAAAACAGAAGCCGGGGTCAAAGGACAAAGGTCAGTGAAACAGAAGCCGGGGTCAAAGGACAAAGGTCAGTGAAACAGAAGCCGGGGTCAAAGGACAAAGGTCAGTGAAACAGAAGCCGGGGTCAAAGGTCAGTGTAATAGAAGCTGGGGTCAAAGCAGAATGACGAGTCCACCAAGGAAGGGGAGGAGAGGGCGAGCAAACTGACCAAGAAGAAGAAGGATGACGTCAAGAAGGACAAAGGTCAGTGAAACAGAAGCCGGGGTCAAAGGACAAAGGTCAGTGAAACAGAAGCCGGGGTCAAAGGACAAAGGTCAGTAAAACAGAAGCCGGGGTCAAAGGACAAAGGTCAGTGAAACAGAAGCCGGGGTCAAAGGACAAAGGTTGTCGTGTATAAAAAATAAAAAAATAAAAAGTGTCTGTTGGTGCGTGTGCGCAGGGGTCCCCAACTATTTGAAGCGAAGACGGGCAATACCCCTGCGCAGTGCGATTATACACGAACACTTACTTTATAGAGAGCCGGATGTAATGCTCAGGATAGAGCCTCGTACTTTTGAAGTACAAGGACCTCTTGTCTATTAAGCCTTAAGTCCTGGGAGTCATGGGCAGTGATATCATTAATACAATATGGTTGGGATAGAATATAGCATTTTATTCCATAGACACAGTAGCCGCTGAAGGCGGGCACAGTTACATCAATACCAAAATCTGTTAAGAATATAGCATTTTATTCAATAGGCACAATAGCCGCTGAAGGCGGGCACAGTTACATCAATACCAAAATCTGTTAAGAATATAGCATTTTATTCAATAGGCACAATAGCCGCTGAAGGCGGGCACAGTTATATCAATACCAAGATCTGTTAAGTCTTTGCCACAATAGAAAACTAAAATTAACATAAACCAAATATGGGTACCTGGCCAGGTCCGTACACAAACGTCTGTGCGCACTTAGAACGTTGTCCCGTTCACCATTATGATCCGTTGGGTTCGAGCACTGGTGCTGGTCGCGTCATCAAAGCGGCGCGGCGCTCCTGCACGCTCCGTTATATGCGAGATAATAGACGCTGGCTGGACCTTCCGAGGTTTGCGCCGAGCCACTACGGGGACATCGGATCGGAGGCGGCGATGCGGCCTTTGGAAATAAGGTTAGGATCCGTGTGTTGCACCTTGGGGTCGCCGACGACGGGGCCTGCGCCGTGGCATGCGGTCCACGGTCCGGGAAAACCGCACCCTCTGGCGATGGGAGGACACTCCAGGAAGCGTCAATTCATATGGCCGGGCGGGCACGTGGATCTCAACAGCTCATGTTCCCGACAACTTCGTGGCGGCGAATATCCCCTGTGTCCTTGCGCGTATCGTGGATTTAAAAACTAAAGGTTAAACTATAGTCCCATGGCGGGGAGCCGAGGGCGGCGAAAGTGAAAAAAACCCAAAAAAATTAATAATCTTGCTCAAGCCATGTTACTCGTGGCGCCTATCCAGGAAGAGAGCGAATCCTCTCGACTCGATTTGACATTCCGTCTTGTCGCGCTCCGTTTCGCTTAATTCGAACGCACGTCAAACCAACTTTTTAATATTCTTTAAAAGAACTTATGTTTAAATAAGGTATTTATTCGTTGAATATTATAATAATCTAAGTCGACGATATTAAAGGAGAATAATTAAAATTCTACAACAATCCAGCCATGATTTCTTATTTGTTTATGATAAGAAAGGTTTGTTAGGAACTAAGACGGAACGTGTGTCACCAGCTGTCAATGTCAGACGTCCAACTCTGCAGATCTTGTTGACAGTCTAATTTAATCATGGAATGTTTTGTTATGAATGTTTAATTTTCGATATAATTCCGTAAGTACACAAAATCACGTCGAGTTATTGCTACCAATGGTTTCGGCGTGACTCAAAGAACGTTTTAATGTGCGGGTCTCCCTGTTTTCTTAATAAGTATTGTAAAAACAACATATGAAATTTGTGTACCGGTGTGTCACTTTCCCATTCAATTTGTCTGGAAACTAATGGATTTGAATGCCTGCTATTGTGGTGAGTCGAGAGCCTATCATGCAGGTAATACGCCACAGGAATAGTATCCCAATATATCAACTATTTCACCTAAAATATGACATGCAAAGTTGACCAGTTAGGAGTTCAAAATAATTCTGTAGTTATCACTACAATACCCCCCTTTTCGGCAAAGAGGTTAAGTCGTACTTAGCCGAAACAGCCGGGGTAACCGGAGAAAACATTCACCTATCCTACGGCAATATATTTCTAAATATAAAACTATCAGCTATATATGAAACTAACTCATGCTATTTCATATATTAAACTAAAATGTATGTTCTAGGGTTCTAAAACTAACTCAATTTATGTTGAGTGTCAGGAATACAGCGTCTGGCCAGACCGCTGCAATTCCTCTTCATTAAAAAATCATACTTGGATTTCTAATGAGATAATCGCAAGTAGCATACTAATAATAAAGAATTATCTGAAGTAATATAGTTCTTACTTATGTATAATAAGAATAACTATTTGAAATTTAAGTATAGTAATCTAGCATTCCTACATAATTTACTAGTTAGTAATTAAATTGTAAACCTAATAAAGTCTTTAAACTAATGGAGAGCTCTCACATAAATAGACATTTAAAATGTATAGCCGTTGGGCTGACATTGTATAAGGGAAAAAACTTATTTTCCTTTTTTTCTCAAAAATTAAGGAGTATTAATCCATATCCTTATATTTACTCTGGCGCCTAGAGTGTGTAGTTACAAAAGAAATTGGTTTTCATGAAAACGCTTGACAAAAAAATTTCACATGTGAGTCATGTCATATGTGAAAAATGAGGCCTCTAATTGGTTATACCGATCCAAAATAACAAAGTTCAAGATAAGAAAGTTGCTAGCTAGGGGACACACCTTGTGAGACTTTTATTATGTCCTTGACATGATATTTTCCAACTTTACCGGTTTCTATCTCCTGAAGGTCGTAAACAACATCCGAATGCTTCCTGACAACTTTACATTTCACAAAGCGCGGTGCTAGTTTAGCGGAGAAAAAGTGAGCTGCGTTTGACTGTACAAAGTTACGCCTCCATACGATATCACCTACGCTTAACCGAAGTTGTTTACGGCGTAGGTTGTATCGTCCCGCGTTTTGTTTGTACGCTTTGGTCAATGCGTCGGTAACTTTTTGAAAGATGTCTGCCATCTCATTGAGAGCCGTGGCTTTTTCGGAACGACTGGACATTTGAAGGTCATCTAACGAATTTGGAATGCCGCCTCTTACTGAATGCAACATGCCATCCGTCATCATCTCCCGACCTTTAGCCAATAAAAATGGTGTGTGCCCAGTGGCAACATTGATAGTGCTATTCAAAGATAGCTGGATTTGAGGTAGGTACTTAGACCAGTTTCTTTGATCTTCTCCTACTAAAATAGCTAGGCAGGTTTCTATAGTTTGGTTAAAACGTTCCACAGTGTTGGACTGAGGCGCGTAGTACGCATTGTAAAATATTTTTGGTATTGAATGGCTCGCACAAAAATCTTTAAATTGTTTGCTCTGAAATACAGTTGCATTGTCGCAAATTATAACACATGGAATTCCCTCTTTATATAGGATTTCCTGTTCAATAAATGATGTTATTGTTTTGGCTGTAGCGGTTCTAAGTGGGTGAATCCAACAATATTTAGTAAATATATCGACTATGGACAGTATGTAGATGTGACCAGAATAAGATTTTACTAATGGACCAATGAGGTCAATGGACAAAGTATGCATCGGTTTGTTGACACATTTCTGGTTTGTCATGTGTCCATGTGGAGGTTGGTTGGAGTGTTTATAAGCTTTACACTTCTCACACGTGGCCACATAATTCTTCACATCTTCATACATGCCTTTCCAATAATAATTTTCTTTAATTTTAGACAAAGTTTTAAATGTACCAGGATGGACTGCATGTTTTTCATGATTCTCTTTGATGCATTCCTGTACTAGTTCTCTAGGTAATACAATTTTCCAATCGTTATCCGATTGTAGATTTGAATTTGGTTTGGAATATCTGAATAACACTTTATCTTTAATTTGATAATTTCTATGATACATCGGGTTTAACTGAACGTTTCTAAATAACGTATTATACCAATCATCTTTAGAATTGCAACCGCCATCAAATATAACTGCCTCAATACGGGACAGTACGTCTGGTACTACGTGCATAGAACCTTTTTTATGCCTTATTTCAAAATCAAAACAAGATAATTGCATTGCCCATCGTGCTAATCGACCTGATGGGTTGGTTAGTGTCTTGAGCCATTTCAAAGACATATGATCTGTCACTACTATAAAACGACTCCCTTCTATATAAGGTCTAAAATGGTTTATTGAATCCACTAGGGCGAGTAATTCGCGTTCGGTTGTGCTGTAATTTCGTTCTGTTTTCGAAAGCAACCTGGAATAAAAAGCTATGGGGTGTTCTATACCATCGATTTCCTGGACAAGCACGCTACCAATACCGACGCTTGATGCGTCTGAATGAATTTGAAACGGTTTGGAAAAATCAGGGCAAGCGAGCACGGGAGCCTGAGTCAGAGCTTCTTTGAGCGCTAAGAAAGACCTTTCTGCTTCTTCTGACCAGTCTACCGTATCTCTGCCTTTTTTCTTGCCTATCAGAACCGTCATTGGTGCTATAATAGTTGAAAAATTTGCTACGAATCTTCGGTAGTACGAACAAAGCCCTATAAACGCTCGCAATTGCTTAGCGGTTGTGGGACGTGGAAAATTTCTGATACACTCTAGTTTTTGTGGATCTGTCAATAAACCTTGTGAGCCGACTACGTAGCCTAAATATTTGAGCTCAGACTTACAAAACTCACATTTGCTAAAATTTATAGTTAAACCTGCCTTGCTTAAAGCTTCAAAAACCTCGTTTAAAATGGCGATATGCTCTTCGAACGAGCTAGTGGCTATGAGAAGATCATCACAGTAGGCAAATATCTTCTCACCAAATTTGTGATGGAAAAGAGAATCAACCAATCGCTGTAATTCGCACCCAGCGTTCGATATGCCGAACGGGACACGTTTAAATTCAAACAAACCACGATTGGGTACCACGAATGCGGATTTTTGGCATGATGTGCCGGAACCGTCTTCATTATCAGTATCGCATAATGACATTTGCCAGTAGGCAGCTGATAAATCAATGGAACTTAAATAACGAGTACCACGCAAATTATCTAAAATTGAACTAATATATGGCACAGGATATGAGTCTTTAATTGTGACGTCATTAAGTTTCCTGGCGTCTAAGCAAAATCTCCATGAACCATCTTTTTTTGGGGTCATGACAACGGGGTTTGACCATGGGGATTTAGATGGTGCTATTACACCAAGTTGAAGCATCCGGTCTACTTCTTCATTTAAGGCTTTTAATTTGACCGGTGACAGAGGGTAATACCTTTGTTTTATTGGTTGCCCCGTTGTTTTTAATCCTATGCTCAACTAGAGATGTCCTACCTAGGCCTCGCTCCTCTGTACTAATAGATTTAAACTTTTGTATAACTTTGTCTAGTTGGACTGACTCTAGGGGAGAGAGGTCATGTTTTAGTACTATGGTGCATATTGTTTTGTTCGGTTCCGGCCCGACAACTGGTTGTCCATATGAAATATTTAAATCCTCTAAACTTGATAATTGTATTAAATCTAACGTTATAATAGAATCCATGCCAAAAATAAAATTATTAGAAATTGCTGGAATTACCATAAACATAATATTATAAGTATTACCTCTGAAATTGACTGGTAGCAGGATTTTACCTTTTACCTCAACAACAGAACGGTTTGCACAAGTTGCTGTGGAAGAATAATCTAATAATTTAAATCCTAGACTCAAAAAATGTTTATGATAATTGTTTCCTATTATACTAAAATTAGCACCAGAATCCATTAAACCTGTGTAAGGTTTTCCTTTAATTTTAAAATCTATAAAAATTCTATTGTCACTGTTGACTGTTTCTATACCAGGAGTCACAGCGCCTAAGTATGGAATATTTGATATTTTTTGTGTGGCTCCTGGTCTAACTAGTTTTTTTTACTATTGTTTGTTTCCGGTGATGATACATCCCTATCTCCATCATTACATTTAGAGCAAGTGCTTGTTAGCACGTCTTTCTGACCACACCGGAAACAGACAATGCCTGGTATAGTGCGACATTGTTTATATGAATGCCCAAATTTTTTACATTTGTTACAAATTAATTTATTTTCTAATTGTTTATTGTTAAGAGTGTATCACGTCCGCGCGCCCGACCGAGTTTAGGTATTTGATAGACCTCAGCTGGCTATGTGCAAGTCACACGCACACATCGACGTGAGATTGCCGCCAACCCGAAGTAATAAGTGACAGGGATCCGGCAAAGGATTTGTTGGTACCTATATAATTTTTTTTTCTTGTTTTATGGTAATGAATACTAAAAATAAAATTACGACCATTTTCCTATGTAAAACATACTTGGCGCGACTTGGCAGTAAAATGGACACGAATGCCGCTACAGAAAATAGCATGACCGTCGTGCCAGGATGCTAAGATGTTAAACATCTGCCTGGCATCCCATGAAGGCCAATTTTTCGGGATGAGGTTTACAAAAATAGTATTTTTGGATCCAAGATGGCGGACAACTTTTTTTTAATTTTGCAATATGGGTATCATTTTATAAGTGTTTCAGTGCGCTGATTACGAAAATAACATTTATTTTGAGATCCAAGATGGCGGACATTTTTTTTTCAAGTTTACAATATGGGTATGGTTATATAGGTATTTCGGTGCGCTGATGACAAAAATAACATTTATTTTGAGATCCAAGATGGCGGACAACTTTTTTTCAAGTTTACAATATGGGTATGGTTATATAGGTATTTCGGTGCGCTGATGACAAAAATAACATTTATTTTGAGATCCAAGATGGCGGACAACTTTTATTTCAAGTTTACAATATGGGTATGGTTATATAGGTATTTCGGTGCGCTGATGACAAAAATAACATTTATTTTGAGATCCAAGATGGCGGACAACTTTTTTTTCAAGTTTACAATATGGGTATGGTTATATAGGTATTTCGGTGCGCTGATGACAAAAATAACATTTATTTTGAGATCCAAGATGGCGGACACCTTTTTTTTAAGTTTACAATATGGGTATGGTTATATAGGTATTTCGGTGCGCTGATGACAAAAATAACATTTATTTTGAGATCCAAGATGGCGGACATTTTTTTTTCTATTTTGCAATGTGGTTAACATGTTGTAGGTTTTTTCGGTGCGCTAATGACAAAAATAACATTTATTTTGAGATCCAAGATGGCGGGTAGTTTTTTTTTTCAAGTTTACAATATGGGTATGGTTATATAGGTTTTTGGGGAAGCTGATGACGAAAATAACATTTATTTTGAGATCCAAGATGGAGGACAGTTTTTTATTTTATTTTACAATATGGGTATCGTTTTATAGGTTTTTGGGGACGCTGATGACGAAAATAACATTTATTTTGGAATCCAAGATGGCGGACAACTTTTTTTCACGTTTACAATATGGGTATGGTTATATAGGTATTTCGGTGCGCTGATGACAAAAATAACATTTATTTTGAGATCCAAGATGGCGGACAACTTTTTTTTCAAGTTTACAATATGGGTATGGTTATATAGGTATTTCGGTGCGCTGATGACAAAAATAACATTTATTTTGAGATCCAAGATGGAGGACAGTTTTTTATTTTATTTTACAATATGGGTATCGTTTTTTGGGTTTTCGGGGACGCTGATCTCAAAATAAATGTTATTTTCGTCATCAGCGTCCCCAAAAACCTAGAGAACGATACCCCTATTGTAAAATAAAATTAAAAAACTGTCCTCCATCTTGGATCTCAAAATAAATGTTATTTTCGTCATCAGCGTCCCCAAAAACCCATAAAACGATACCCATATTGTAAAATAAAATAAAAAACTGTCCTCCATCTTGGATCTCAAAATAAATGTTATTTTCGTCATCAGCGTCCCCAAAAACCTATATAATGATACCCATATTGTAAACTTGAAAAAAAAAACTGCCCGCCATCTTGGATCTCAAAATAAATGTTATTTTTGTCATTAGCGCACCGAAAAACCTACAACATGTTAACCATATTGCAAAATTGAAAAAAAAAAATGTCCGCCATCTTGGATCTCAAAATAAATGTTATTTTTGTCATCAGCGCACCGAAATACCTATATAACCATACCCATATTGTAAACTTGAAAAAAAAGTTGTCCGCCATCTTGGATCTTAAAATAAATGTTATTTTTGTCATCAGCGCACCGAAATACCTATATAACCATACCCATATTGTAAACTTGAAAAAAAAGTTGTCCGCCATCTTGGATCTCAAAATAAATGTTATTTTTGTCATCAGCGCACCGAAATACCTATATAACCATACCCATATTGTAAACTTGAAAAAAAAGTTGTCCGCCATCTTGGATCTCAAAATAAATGTTATTTTTGTCATCAGCGCACCGAAATACCTATATAACCATACCCATATTGTAAACTTGAAAAAAAAGTTGTCCGCCATCTTGGATTCCAAAATAAATGTTATTTTCGTAATCAGCGCACTGAAAAACTTATGAAACGATATACATATCGCAAAATTAAAAAAAAAAAGTTGTCCGCCATCTTGTATCTTGATTTAGATTTATTTTGATTTTTATGATTTCGATTTCTATGATTTCGATTTATTACGATTTCTATGATTGCGATTTATTACGATTTCTATTTCATCAAAAATTGTCGGCCATCATTCATGAGTATGAAAATGGTACCTATATAAATTTTAAAAAGATTAAAAGTAATAAATATGTAACTCTGATCTACATTACTCTCTGCTGTCTGTGAATACATGAACACGCGAAAATTAAATGCCTCCCGAGCAGCAGAGCGACGTGGATTCCCCTTGACTCTTACCGGCAGACTGATTTTTCGTAGGCTTGGAACTCGTATATATTGAGCGATGGCATTGCCATACAAAAAATGTATGGGGAATTTCTTAGTGAATTGTTACGATATATAATATTTTTTTCGAGTTATTTTTCAAAAATCTAAAACGAGCAACTTGTAGCTAGTTTAATAAACTCGCGATTTAACATTATGTAGAAATTATAATTTGTGTTTTACATAATGATTTCGTTAAAGCCGTGAACCTTGTTTTTCGTATTTTTCGTGTTTTCTGGAAGGTATTTACGCAAAAATAAAAGGCAAAATATTTTTATCTGTCTCGTATAAGTAGTAGCAGTTATTTGAGAAGCCTATAGTACTATTTTTATTATCAATAATGATTTAGTTTTGGCACCAGGGTCAATTCAGTAACGCCTGTTTTGGCTAAAAACGTGTGATGCAGGCTTAATGTTTCTATTATAATTTTGTTTGTGTTTATTATCATTAAAGTTTGTTGTATTGTGTAATTTAACTGTATTTATTTGTTTTGATTTTTTTGAATTTTTGGAATCGCTAGCTGTGTTAGTGAAACCTGAGTATGCCTCAAAACGTTTGCCAATATCAATAAGATTCTGGATACTATTAGAATTGTCAACAGCCAATAAGTGTCCATATGATGGTAAAATGTTATGTTTTATTATTTCTAATAAAGTTGTTTCTGTTAATTTGTTTGTTAGCCGCGCATTCATGGTTTGCATTTCCAAAATATAAAAGTGTAAGGATTGGCCTGACGATTGTCGATGTTCACGGATTGACTTTTCTAATTTAAAGTCATTATCAATTGCCGTGAAAAATGACTTAAAATTATCTTCTAATTCTAACAATGTAGAAATTCCATCACGTATATGTCTGTAATAATCTAAAGCTTTGCCACTAAGTAAGTCAGAAAAACATTTCAGTACTTTCTGTTCTGAAGTATTTCGACTACGCCTAAAATCATCAATTCGAAGGAAAAAATCTGTGACGTCTGAGTCACCAGAAAATTTTAAATTCCACGACCTCAAATGGTCCTCCTTTAATATGTGAATAACGCGTTCATCATCTTCCCTAGCCTCCGTAACATAGGTAGTCCTACCCATTGAGTTGGCTTGACGTACTAAACCGGGAGCTCCTAGTTGAGACAATGTGGGTTGTAACGCTTTAAGTGTGGAAGGGCCGGGTGGGTGGGTGTCAATTGCACCTCCCCGCGGTCGTGTATTAACAAATGAGGAAGTAGTAGTGGTAGGTGGTTTGTTTGCCTCCCCACTTACTTCGTGATATTGCTCTTCCCTTTCGCCGTCCGACATGTTGACAAAAATGTGAGGTTATATGTGTCAGGGTATGTAATAGGTTATAATAATTGATAAATTTCTAAATAGATACAGGTTACTCCCTGTCAATAAAAATAAATTAGCTCTCAAATTGAGATTAAATAGGAATTATGGCTGAGCGCTATGCTTTTTATTCATAGCGAAGCCCAAATAAAATATTAATTATTATATTATTAATTATAATATTATTTAGTAATATTATAATAATTACTATGAATTGTATTAAATGTATGCTTACAACCCTGTCGCATATAAACCTAACAAACACTAAAGTATAATAACTTTACAGTCAATGATATCACCAAAATTTCAAAATAACAAATGAGCGAGTTTAAAAAATTTAAAAACTATTTTTTAGAAAAAACTGCCACTCTCACAGGACTCAAAGGCTCAAAAATATAGTAGTTCGGGCGCCATTGTCGTGTATAAAAAATAAAAAAAAATAAAAAGTGTATGTTGGTGCGTGTGCGCAGGGGTCCCCAACTATTTGAAGCGAAGACGGGCAATATCCCTGCGCAGTGCGATTATACACGAACACTTACTTTATAGAGAGCCGGATGTAATGCTCAGGATAGAGCCTCGTACTTTTGAAGTACAAGGACCTCTTGTCTATTAAGCCTTAAGTCCTGGGAGTCATGGGCAGGGTGATATCATTAATACAATATGGTTGGGATAGAATATAGCATTTTATTCCATAAACGCAATAGCCGCTGAAGGCGGGCACAGTTACATCAATACCAAAATCTGTTAAGAATATAGCATTTTATTCAATAGGCACAATAGCCGCTGAAGGCGGGCACAGTTATATCAATACCAAAATCTGTTAAGAATATAGCATTTTATTCAATAGGCACAATAGCCGCAGAAGGCGGGCACAGTTATACTAATACCAAGATCAGTTAAGTCTTTGCCACAATAGAAAACTAAAATTAACATAAACCAAATATGGGTACCTGGCCAGGTCCGTACACAAACGTCTGTGCGCACTTAGAACGTTGTCCCGTTCACCATTATGATCCGTTGGGTTCGAGCACTGGTGCTGGTCGCGTCATCAAAGCGGCGCGGCGCTCCTGCGCGCTCCGTTATATGCGAGATAATAGACGCTGGCTGGACCTTCCGAGGTTTGCGCTGAGCCACTACGGGGACATCGGATCGGAGGCGGCGATGCGGCCTTTGGAAATAAGGTTAGGATCCGTGTGTTGCACCTTGGGGTCGCCGACGACGGGGCCTGCGCCGTGGCATGCGGTCCACGGTCCGGGAAAACCGCACCCTCTGGCGATGGGAGGACACTCCAGGAAGCGTCAATTCATATGGCCGGGCGGGCACGTGGATCTCAACAGCTCATGTTCCCGACAACTTCGTGGCGGCGAATATCCCCTGTGTCCTTGCGCGTATCGTGGATTTAAAAACTAAAGGTTAAACTATAGTCCCATGGCGGGGAGCCGAGGGCGGCGAAAGTGAAAAAAACCCAAAAAAATTAATAAGCTTGCTCAAGCCATGTTACTCGTGGCACCTATCACCCAGGAAGAGAAAGAATCCTCTCGACTCGATTTGACATTCCGTCTTGTCGCGCTCCGTTTCGCTTAATTCGAACGCACGTCAAACCAACTTTTAATATTCTTTAAAAGAACTAATGTTTAAATAAGGTATTTATTCGTTGAATATTATAATAATCTAAGTCGACGATATTAAAGGAGAATAATTAAAATTCTACAACAATCCAGCCATGATTTCTTATTTGTTTATGATAAGAAAGGTTTGTTAGGAACTAAGACGGAACGTGTGTCACCAGCTGTCAATGTCAGACGTCCAACTCTGCAGATCTTGTTGACAGTCTAATTTAATCATGGAATGTTTTGTTATGAATGTTTAATTTTCGATATAATTCCGTAAGTACACAAAATCACGTCGAGTTATTGCTACCAATGGTTTCGGCGTGACTCAAAGAACGTTTTGATGTGCGGGTCTCCCTGTTTTCTTAATAAGTATTGTAAAAACAACATATGAAATTTGTGTACCGGTGTGTCACTTTCCCATTCAATTTGTCTGGAAACTAATGGATTTGAATGCCTGCTATTGTGGTGCGTCGAGAGCCTATCATGCAGGTAATACGCCACAGGAATAGTATCCCAATATATCAACTATTTCACCTAAAATATGACATGCAAAGTTGACCAGTTAGGAGTTCAAAATAATTCTGTAGTTATCACTACAAGGTCAGTGAAACAGAAGCCGGGGTCAAAGGTCAGTGTAATAGAAGTTGGGGTCAAAGCAGAATGACGAGTCCACCAAGGAAGGGGAGGAGAGGGCGAGCAAACTGACCAAGAAGAAGAAGGATGACGTCAAGAAGGACAAAGGTCAGTGAAACAGAAGCCGGGGTCAAAGGACAAAGGTCAGTGAAACAGAAGCCGGGGTCAAAGGACAAAGGTCAGTAAAACAGAAGCCGGGGTCAAAGGACAAAGGTCAGTGAAACAGAAGCCGGGGTCAAAGGACAAAGGTCAGTGAAACAGAAGCCGGGGTCAAAGGTCAGTGTAATAGAAGTTGGGGTCAAAGCAGAATGAGGAGAGAGAGGAGAGGGCGAGCAAACTGACCAAGAAGAAGAAGAAGGATGACGTCAAGAAGGACAAAAGTCAGTGAAACAGAAGCCGGGGTCAAAGGACAAGTTACAACAATATACATGAAAATAGACTTTTTAGGAAATTACTTTCGTGGTTAATAAATGTTTAACTTTAGAATGATTAGGTTTGAATATTTGACTTAATTTCAACAAAATTCAACAAAAAGTAGGTACTGTGAAGATTGTTTACATTAATAGGACAATTAAGAATAAATGGAGTTTAGGGGACTTGCACATGGCTAACATTTGTTTCTTCTCTTTAAAATAAATGCATGTTTTCAGAATCGAGTACAGAGTTCAGTTCGGATTCTGACACTGACCCAGAGAGCGGGAGCACCAGCAAGAAACCAAAAAAGAGCAAGGGCAGTGCCAGCGCGGACAAGAACGGAGCCGCTAACACCTCGGGTAAGTCCTTATACCTAAAATATAGATATAGGTTCCTTATACCTAAAATATAAATATAGGTACTAAAGTAATCATTTAACGTAGCCTAAAACTTCATTAACGCCTATGTTCCTGTGTATACTTATTTTTACTAACGACACTTTCGAAATGTCTGAAAATTATCAGTTATCATGATTATCGTGTGAAATTTATTAAGTGCGTGTAGCAGGGGGAAAGGTGACTCTTACCCGCGCTGTTCCCCGCTGACACCTAAAATTTGCCATTGCGACTCAACTTTTGACAAGTAACGGCAATTTGCCGTAGGAAAAGGGACGATCCGTACAGTAGTTAAGTTGCATAATTGCATGTATAATTTACGCAGCTTTGAATTCGAGCGAAATTAATAACCGCCATTCCATATGTTTTGGCTATTTTAAATGTTTTTACAGAGGACTAAATGTTGATTTATAGAATTCATAAAAATATATCCGCCTATTCTATTTAACCGCCATACGACTAAATAAATAAAAAATGTTTTTATTGTAGAATACACTGAAACCTCTTTTTATAAACTTATATTCAGATTTCGGCAAACTAATAATATAATCTTTTTATACTCAGAAAATAGGTCTGAAGTTGGTTAGGTCTTATTTACTTTTGATTTGGTTAGTATTTCTCTTCCTATCCGGTACGCTCTTGTCAGAGCGGTCGTGATCGTTATGTAGCGTTATGGAGCAGGGCAGTTGTAATGCGCTTCACGACGCCCCGCCACCGTTGTCTGTTGGAGGTCATCCTCCTCCATTGGATACTATATGTATCTAAAAATGTAATCTTGTGTGCAAATAAATTATTCTTGTTGTTGTTATTTAGTCCCTCGAACTATTTGTTCGCCAAACCCCGTCTCGGGACTAAGTTCCTTTCACCCCTAGGGTAACAATGTGCTATTGTCTCCCCAGCCCCCGGCAGCGCCAGCACGTCCCGCTCAGGCACGCCAACGCCGGCGACATCGGCTGCGCACGCGGCGGTCGCGGCCGCGCACGCCGCCAGCAACCAGCCGCCCACCAAGCGGCCCAAACTCGACCCCAACTATGTGTGAGTATGCGGAATTTCTTCCTCCTTCCATGCTGGTCTGGGAGCGAAGAAAAAACATAGAATGTGCCAGCTGCTTCTCTTCCCACGCAGATTATAAAAGTCAATCGAGGGCTTTAAACTGAGGATTTCTCCACTCATATTCGATGGGCTAGCAACCTGCCACTATACCTGAATCTCCATTCCCTCAGAGAGCCCACTGTTCAGCTAAGCGTGGCCTTAGAAGTCTCATGACTCTCGATTAGTAAAATGCTGAAATTATAAATAGATATTTATGATTCAACGGCTTATATTCGCCAGCAAGCCGTGTTCTTTCGGCTTGTATTGTGTACATTACAAAACATATATTTTTTTATTACATGTGAAATGATTCTAATTTAGATGACTAAATTATAACCTTTTCACCTTTTGAATGCTTATTGCAAATTAAAAACGAGTTTTTTTTTACACGACTGACCGAAAAGGAGTGTTATATTTTCATGGTTCATGTATGTATGTTAGTTTCTGTATTTCACCATAAGCTCTAAACGACTTAACAGATTTAGATATGAGAGGTAGGTATTTTTAGATTGCTTGCATTCCTCCGAATTACATAGGCTATGTGAGTTGTCAGTCGTGTTTTTTTTTTTTAATAATTCATTTCGTATTCCAGCAACGAATGCGGTGTGACTGAAGAGGCGGTCCGACGATACTTAGCTCGCAAGCCGATGACGACCACGGAGCTACTCACAAAGTTCAAGTCCAAGAGAAGCGGCGTGCGCAGCGAGCGGCTGGTGGAGACCATGACGCAGATCCTCAAGAGAATCAATCCTGTCAAACAGAATATCAATGGCAAGATGTACCTGAGCATCAAGTCCTGATTATTAAATTGATTTTAAATTTATTTGTCTTTTTTTCAATTTGATGCGGCAAAACTTATAGTTTTCTAATAAAAAAATATTACCTTTAGCGCCATCTACCGCGCCACAAGCACAACGCTTACAAAATACCAAAATAGTTCATAATGCTTAAGACAGATGGCGCAGTGACGGACTAAATCGCGGTGTTGATTTTTCCAAGATTACGCGTAAATGCAACCTCCCAGGCGGGCTCTTCCCTTTATGACAGTTAAGAATCACATTTTATTAAAGTAAGACAAGGATCTTATTTTTAGTAGAAACGAAGTAATAAAAGCTTTACTTAAAACGATGGCGCCCTCACTCACGTGTCAAAAGATGCTTGCCGCATTGTAGAAGCCAATGACGACCCGGTGGTCGTTAGGCTTTTACAGTACAGCAACAATCGGAGCAGCTCGGTAATTGCTCCGATTTCCCATTAATTTAATAAAGTAGCTGCGCCCCAGGGCTCCACTCCTTGTGGGGATTTCAAATTAAAAGTACCCTTTGTGATATCCCAGGTTCCAAGTTATATTCTAACCATGTAGTTAGGGGCAGATAATCCTGAACCCCCTGGGATAGAATTCTGTAAAGTAAGGGGTCGGATTTATCTGCCCCCGACACTGTACAAAATTCCATCGAAATCAGAGTAACAAGCATTTACCTATTCTCACAAATTTAAAGTTTACTTATTTTGATAAATCACGCATGATAATTTTGATAGTAAAGGTTGGTGAGATGTGATAAGTAATTATATTGAACTAAGTTATCGTTCTCATGCTTGATCTGTTAAATTACTTACATTTTGTCATATTTTGATAGTAACTGTTACTGGACTGGTTTGGCATCAGTGTGTGGTCAGAAGTGCGGACGGACGCTCGCTCGTTATAAATAAATGAATAATTCTTAGAAATAATTAGTTAAGTGGTTTATAATGGCAGATACATTGCATTATCGCGAGGTTTGTACGCAGCACTTTTGTTTACTGTTATTTTGATTTCTATCTATATTTTTAATTATTCTTGTTATATTCTTTACTAGCTTTTGCCCGCGGCTTCGCCCGCGTGAGTTTCCCACGGGAACAGTGCTTTTTCCCGGGATAAAAAGTAGCCTATGTGCTATTCCAGGTCATTATCTACCTCTGTACCAAATTTCATCGAAATCCGTCCAGTAGATTTTGCGTGATTGAGTAACAAACATCCTCACAAACTCACAAATTCACAAACTCACATCCAAACATTCGCATTTATAATATTAGTTAGGATTAGGATTTTGGTAGTTAGTGCCTATACAATTATTAAAAGAAAATATGATACGTCTACGTGAATATTCAGGTTCAGGTTTTCAGTACCTTTCGAGTTTTCAGCAGTTGACGAGTAACTTTTTCTCTTTCCTTCTTTGGGACAAGCCACAGTTAAAACCTAGTGTTCCTTCGATAGCTGATAATAGGGCTCAAATTTGGATGGCGTGTAGAATTGCAAGTAAACAACGTGTGGCTATCTCAATGGTTTAATGCAGACTGAATTTAGACAAATATGACATGCATTTTTAATACGATTCAACAATGGATCGAACATGCCGCCCGCCGAAAGGGGCCTGACCCTTTAACTAAATATTAAAAGAAAAGTAAAAGTATTCATCAATCATAATGTAAGCTAGTAAAGTTACATATAGTTAAGCTTCTTTTACATACTCAAAATTGAAAATAATGAAAATATTTAAGCATGAATACTTGCAAACATGAGGGTCTAAACAAAATTACAAATAGGCATGAACCCTTGGAAGTTACAAATTGGAATACTAACACTGCAATAATTGAAATTACTAATTGAATAAATCAATGAAAGTTATGAGTCTTGTGACTGATTGTCAGTAATAGGTAGGAAACATAATTTCGACACACATCTTCTGGTAGTCGTGTCGCCACTCTTAACGCTGTAAATTCGCGTGATATTATCGGATCCAGGATGCTTTGCGACTATTCGACCCAATAACCATTTGCCTGGAGGCAAATTATCTTGCTTAACCAATACGATGTCGTTAATCTGGAATTCTTCCTTTTGCTTGAGCCATTTAGGCCGTTGTTGAAGCCTGGATAGGTATTCCTGTTGCCATCTCTGCCATAAATCCCTCAGCAGTTTCTGGGTATATCGCCAGCGAGACAGATACGAGACATTAACATTTTTCAGCGCTGGTGTGGGTACTGCTGTTAGGGCTTCTCCAATTAAAAAATGGCCAGGCGTGAGGGGATTCAGGTTTTCGACATCAGTATCATCAATAGGACACAAGGGGCGTGAATTTAAACAAGCTTCGATTTCACAAAGGAGTGTGGACATTTCTTCATACGTCAAATTGGTTGTAAGGATTCTTCGCAAGTGGTATTTTAGAGATTTCACGCCAGCTTCCCACAGGCCCCAAGTGACGGGCTGTAGGCACAATTGAAGTACCACTGCGTGCCTTCTTGTGCCAATGAATCTAAAATATCTCCTTGGAACTCTAGTTTGGCTTCTTTCCATGCGTTTACAAGTTCCTTATTGGCCCCGACAAAATTCCTGCCTTGATCGCTCCACATTTTTGTGCATTTGCCTCGACGCGCGACGAACCGCCGAAACGCTCCGATGAAAGCCTCCGACGTAAGGTCTCCCACAAGCTCAAGGTGAATAGCCTTTGTGCACATACAAATGAAGATGCAAATATAAGCTTTGGTAGTCTTTCCTCCTCTACCCTTGGAAAACAGGACATTGTATGGTCCCGCGAAGTCGACGCCACTATGTAGGAAAGGGCGCGCCGGTGTGACTCTCGCCTGTGGAAGGTCTCCCATTAATTGAGTTCTAGTCTTCGCTCGAAGCTTGGCGCACACTAGACATTTATGAAAATACGATTTGACTGCTCCCTTGGCTCGTATAATCCAGTAAGTGGATCGTAAGTGACAAAGCATGAGTTGTATTCCTCCGTGTAGGGTCCTTTGATGAGCATCAGCGATGATGAGTGAAGTGAGAGCGTGTTTGTGATCAAGAATGATTGGATGTTTGTTGTTAAGACTGAGATTCGCATGTCTTAACCTGCCACCTACTCTTAATATGTTGTCATCGTCTAAATATGGGTTCAAAGATTTCAAACTACTAGTGTTCTTAACTTCTTTGTGTTTTCTAATATCTTCTATCTCTGTCGTGAAACTTTCCATCTGTGATTTTCTTATGCATAACTTCAATGCTTTATCTAATTCTTCTGTTGTAAAACTTTCTTCCATATTGTCTATTTTCTTGAAATTTAAAAATCTTCTGCAATATGAAATTGTTCTTTGTAATTCTGACAGGTTGTAAAATTTTTCAAAAATTCTGGTTTCTTTTCTATTTCTTCTATGTTTAGTAAAACTTTTGTCTTTCGTTTCTCTATATCAGTTTCTTTAATATTGGGTCTTGTGAAATGAATTTCTTTGTTTGCCAAAAACTTTGGACCGTACCACCATAATTGACTGCTCTGCAATTCAGACGTCGTTGCACCTCTCGAGGCGATGTCAGCTGGATTGTTTTCAGATTCGACGTGATGCCATTGACTGGCGTTCACGATGTCTAGGATCTCCACCACGCGATTTGCAACAAATGGCTTCCATCTATTTGGGTCGCCGAACAGCCAGGATAAAGTTATAGATGAATCAGTCCATGCGTATATTTGAGTCGATGGAATTCTCATGGCTTGGGCAGAGTGATGCAAAAGCTTCGATACCAACACAGCTCCACATAGCTCCAAGCGTGGAATAGACATTGGTTTCACTGGAGCTACCTTCGTCCGAGCAGCCACGATGTTTGTTCTTATCACACCATTTGAATCGATAGTGCGACAGTAGACTACTGCTGATATGGCGTGCATAGAGGCATCACTGAAACCATGTAGACTGACGTTCTCATTGACAGTGCTTGGTGTGTTGAGCCATCGTGTGACCTTGATGTCATTGACGTTAGAAACATCGCTGCGTAAGTCTCGCCATTGATTCTCTAATTCTTCGTTGATAGGATCGTCCCATCCGACACCAAGCAGCCATAGCTTCTGGACAAGTAATTTAGCTTTGACAACAATTGGAGCAATCCAGCCGAGTGGGTCAAATAATCTCTGTAGATCGGCTAAAATTGATCGTTTGGTAATATTTGTTAGAGTTGGCAGTGTCAAGTTGTAGTAAAAATCATCATCTCTCAAATTCCATGACAGACCTAAAGCTTTTACAGTGCCGTCCATTTTAAAATCAAGGCTTGCCTTTGCTGACCGCTTGTCTGGTTCAATTGATCTGAGGAATTCTGCGCTGTTAGAAGTCCATTTCTTGAGTGTGAATTTGCCTTTGCTTAAAATTGATTGGAGTTGTTTGCCGAGTTCAATGGCTTCCGTAACATTGTCACAGCCGGACATGACGTCATCGACGTAACAATCTTCTTTAATTATTCGAGCTGCGGCTGGATAATTTTCACCTTCGTCACGTGCAAGCTGTACGAGAGTGCGCACAGCAAGATAGGGTGCAGCAGACGTGCCGAAAGTTACTGTAAGGAGCCTATAATCTTTGATCTCATCAAATGTAGAAGTATTCTGTCGCCACAATACTCTTTGGAAATCAGAGCTATCTTTTGCAACCAACACCATTCTATACATCTTCTCAATGTCACTTGTAAAACAGACTTTGTGTAATCGCCATCTCATTATTATACTCCTCAAATCTTCTTGCAAAACTGGCCCGACGAGTAATTCATCGTTGAGTGATATTCCATTCTGTCCCTTGCAAGATGCATCGAATACGACTCGGGTCTGTGTAGATTCCTTGTCTGAGCGAATGACGGCGTGATGAGGCAGGTATACGGCCTTATTGGTAAGCTCGTTTACCGGTACTTCTTCCATATGCCCCAATTTTATGTACTCTTCCATTACTTCTGTGTAGGCTTTTTTCAATTCTTGATTGTTGTTTAATCTTCTTTCTAAATACTCTAACCTTTTCATCGCTATGCTTCGTGTGTTTCCTTCTACTGACTTTGGATTGTCTGTCTTGAAAGGTAGCTGAACTATGTACCTTCCTTCTTCATTTCTTTTGTGTGTTTCTTCGTAAATCTTTTCACAAATCTCTTCCTCTTTTGTAAGCTTTCTTTGTGTATTTGTATCTATTTCCCATAGCACTTTTAGCATATCTTCTACTTCTATTTGATTGTGCATGACTGTGATAGATTGTTCTGGTTGTGAATTATGGTCTACTCTTCCGAATAAAATCCATCCCAGGCTTGTGTTCTGCGCGCAAGGGGAACCTGGGGTGCCTTTGATTAAACCATCCTGTAGTATTTGAGCATACTCGTTGTGACCAAGAAGCAAATCTATTGAGCCGGGTTTGTAGAAGTTGGGGTCTGCTAGGGTGAGACCTGTGATGTGTGGCCAGTTGCGTTTCGTTATAGTGTGTTTAGGAATGTCAGTAGTCAGTTGTTTGTTGATTACGTACGCTTCTATTTGGAGGTTGAATTTAGAACACCTTGATGATACCTCGACCTGAACTACTTGGCTGATTTTAGACTTCATGGAACCCATTCCTAAAATGCTTCCTTTGACTGGATGTCTTCTGACCTTCAATGATTGGGCAGCTCGTTCCGTGATGAAACAGCTCTCTGAACCAGGGTCTATTAACGCCCTTAACACAGTAGTGGATCCTTCTTCACTTCGCACTGTAACTACTGCGGTCGCCAATAGTGCAATATTATTCTTGTTCCCTGTGTGTGGTTGTGAGTGTGGCGTCAACACTGTGTTCACACTTGTCTCGACTTCTCTCTCTTCTACCGTGACGTTTGTAGGTACCTTCGGTTGGTTTTCACTATTTGATGGGCCTTGGGTATTTGTAGTTGATCTGGTTTGGTGTAGAAGAGTGTGGTGACGCTTGCGACATATTCTGCAGGAGGTAGATAGCCGACAACTCTTGACTGAGTGTCCAGGAACCAAACAGTTGTAACAGATGTATTTATCCTTCACATATTCTCCTCGCTGTGCTGGTTCCATTTTCCCGAAGTTCTTGCAATGACAAAGTCCGTGGTTGCCTTGACACATAATACAAATTTTCTCAGCAGTAGAAACGTGCAAAGAACGTTCTCGAACAAATTTCTGGTTTGATGAAGCAGGTGTAAGAAGCTCAAGCATCCTGAATCTGGATTCCAAAAAATTTCATCAGCGTTGACAACGTGGGCAGCGTCTCACTATCTTCCTTACTGACTTGATCTTCCCACTCCTTATGTGTCTCGTTATCAAGCTTCTGCACGACTAAAAATACTATGAGTGGGTCCCAAGTGTCGGTTTTAATGTCTAAATTCTTGAGACTATTTAAGCACTCCATAGTTGTATCGTGTAGTGATTTTATCTGACTGGCGGTTTGATTCAGAATTTTCTTTTGATTACACAGGCGCTTGAACAGTGATGCGACAATAACCCGCTTGTTACTGTATCTATCTTTTAAAATCTTCCAAGCTTGATCGTAATTATCCTCAGTAATTTGCACGTGTTTGAGTAACGCTTCGGCTTCGCCGGTAACGCTTGTCTTTAAATAATGAAGTTTTTGAACTTTGCTGAGTGATTTGTCAAGATGAACCAACGATGTAAACAAATCCTTAAAGTTTGGCCATTCCTCGTAGTTACCCGAAAATGCAGGCAATTGAATGCGTGGGAGTTTAACTTGCGAACTAATAGTGGACTCGTCCTTTCTCGATATTCTTACGGGTGATGTTGGTGACAGAACTTGCGATAGCGCATCTTTAATGTCTGCCTTTGTTTGCATAAAAATTTCTTCACATGAACTGTAATCATCATTTTCAAAATAATCGAGATCTTTACGTTTTTCTCTGGGTACTAATTTCAACAAATTTCTATGCGCGTTTCTATAAGAAATCCAATACTCATCGAGACACTGAATTCTTGCTTCTAAATATCCCTTGGTTAAGCGTGCCTTGGGACACTTTTTAAAGTTATCTTGCACCTTAACAATCCGTCTATATGCATCTTCTAATTCACTACATAATTGTTCACACGCTTCCATGGTGATTGCATAGGTCCTTAAAGTTGAAACTTATACCACTGTGTAGCTCACAAAACGTAGAATAAAAGTCAATAATTGTCAAAATCCACACTAATTCGCAAATGTCCAAAAATTGATGATTAAATGTCCAAACCAATGCACGAGGCTGTTACGTAACTTGTTTACGACTTAGCGAGATCACCGGTACATTTTTTATATTCGCACTCCGATAAGCCTTTTGTTCTCGCGACGCCAGGTAGCCGATCCGGCGATGCGGCTCGATAGGCCACTATGTTTCTTCGATAGCTGATAATAGGGCTCAAATTTGGATGGCGTGTAGAATTGCAAGTAAACAACGTGTGGCTATCTCAATGGTTTAATGCAGACTGAATTTAGACAAATATGACATGCATTTTTAATACGATTCAACAATGGATCGAACACCTAGTTTTACATACATAGGCCGCAACGATCCTCAACCCACAAAATACAGAAGATGTTGACGTCATGGAGAAGATCATTTCGCACCTGGGAGAGATGGGCGCCTACCAGCGATGGCTGGTGGCCGCCATGTTGCCGTTTCTAGCGGTGTACTCGTTTGGGTACGCCATGCAGATGTTCATAGCTGCCACGCCGCAGGAGCACTGGTGTTTGGTGCCTGAGCTACAAAACTTGACTGTGGAAATGAGGTATGGTGAAAATCAATCAAAACTGTTTGACCAAAGAGTGTATAGTACTAGCTTTTGCCCGCGTGAATTTCCACGGAAATCAGTGCGGTTTCCTGGGATGAAAGGTACCTTATGTCCTTCTCAGTACTTCTAACTATGAGTAGGCAAAATTTCAAGAAGATTGGTTCAGCAGATAAAGCGTGAAGAGGTTACAACAAATAAACTCACTTTCACTTTTATAATATTAGTTAGGATTTGGTTTGACTAAAGGCATCGGTTAAAACTAACTAAACTGCTGTCTATTTTTTTTGGGAAAAGTCATTTTGACCGATTATGATTTTTAACTGTAAAAACTTATGAGCATTAATTTCTTCGCTGTTGTATTTTTTCGAGTCCTAAAGAATTATGAAATCATAGGCACATAATTAATATAAGTACTACGTATCATAGGTCCCAAGTTATTGATTAGTTGACAAATTCAGTAACAATTTTATGCACAATTTCACGTTCCTCTTGTGAGCCAACAATTGGTGTGGCCAAACATTGGTCAAAAATAAATCTAAGATGCAGTCAGCCATTTCGACTGATGATGATCACAATTTCAGGCGAAATCTCTCTATCCCTTTCACGGACGAGCCACCAGGCTGGGACCGCTGTTTAATGTATGACGTCAACTACACCCAAGTACTGGCCACACTCACTCGACCACCTACTAATACGCCAGTCGTGCCCTGCCGACATGGCTGGGAGTTCCTCTTCAATGATATACCATACTCGACCGTTATCAACGAGGTAAGTTTACGCATTTACGTTATTGTGAAATTCGCTCGCCTTGCCCTCAATAACGGTTGCAACAGTCAAATAATTATGTGACGTGTTTTAGTGTACCTACTTAATTGTTTGGTGTGTGAAAATTTTATGTTGTTGTCATAGTACTTATACAAAGAAACTTGAAAACTACAGAAGTTTGAAATTTTCCGCTAGTAAAGAAAAGAAAGAAACTTTGTTTGTTTGACATTTCACAAACAAAGAGAACAATAACATAAATCTTATACAAAACAGATACCTATTTGTGTAATATCAAAAAGGCCCTCTCAGCATATTGTTGCAGTAGAAACCACAACGCTGGTCTTCCGAGGGCACCATTAAAAATAACATAAATTAAAACAAATACAAATACAAAACAACATAGGTACAAAATAAACGTCACACTTATTTTTAAACTATCAATCAGGCGACGCCTCACCATCTCCACCATTTATACAGAAATAACACACAATTTATAATAGTAATTATACACTTTAACCAAAAACTATCTTATCTGAGCATTTTTCCGGTGGCATCTACAGCATACGCGTCGGAACCCAGGGTCCGCTTTCCTACTTTTCCTACTCCACTTCGCAAGATCTGCGGCATCCTAATTTGTGACATCATAGTTAAAAACTAATAACATATATTTAACGCTAACTGCAATCTGGACGCAACTGCACGCTCTCGTGTCAAAAGTACCATAGGTGCTATTCTAGGTGTTGCTGTGTAAGTTGCTGTGCCCGACAGGGTCCATTAAATGTACTTTCAATTATAAGTCACCATGTCAACTTTATGGATGCAATAAAATATTGAGTGTAGGTTATATTCTACCCGTCTCTCAAATTTCATCGAAATCCGTTCAGTAGATTTAATGTCATTGATTAACAAACATCTACACACATATCCAAACTTTCACATTTTAATATCAGTGGGGTAAAAATTCCAGCGGGAGTGGGTATGCGAGCGCGCGGCGCACGCGCCGTTTGCCCAGTCCATGTACTTTGTGGGGTCGCTGGTGGGCACAGCGTTCTTTGGCTGGCTCGGAGATGCATTCGGCAGGCTGCCAGCTTTCATTGGTAAGTAATTATATGTCTAAACCCCTTTTTAGGCAATTGATAAATTCAAGAATCATTGGTATTGATTCTTATCACCGTTACGTACAGAGATGGGTAACCACCCGGGTTAAAACCCGAGCCTGGGTTATAACCCAGTTACGACCCATTTCAATCCACCCAAACCACCCATTGACCGGGTGAAAACTAAATATTGTAAAAAAATATTTTTTTGTGTATTATTACAAGCGATTATTACGTAGGTACCCACCTAGAATGAAACATCTAAATATTCAATGGGAAATACCTATAAATAGTACCACATTTTACCTATTTTGTGTTACTGTGTAATATGAATATGAACATCATATTTATCTCCTATTATTTTAATAACAAGCCACATGAAATTTTGTACAAAGGTCCCTCATGTGACGTAAGTGAGCACTAAGAGAGGAATTTTGGAAAATCTACGCCTAAGGGGGTAAAAAGGGGTTGAAAGTTTGTATGAAACTTCGTCATTTTTGAAGTTATGTTCATGAAATTATAGATTTACGCTCTTATGTAATAAAAAATAATAACATCATAATTGAATTTTAAATTTGTACCCCTAAGGGTAAATAATAGGAGTTGAAATGATGTATGAAACTTCACCTTTTTTGATCCAATCTTCCTGTCGCATACTTCTTCTGGTCCAGTACGCTCTTGACAGAGCGGTTGTATTGATAAGGGCAGCTGTAATGCGCTTAACGACGTTTCGCCACCGTTGTCTGTTGGAGGTCATCCTGCTGCACTCGTTAACTGACCCTCCAATGGCAGACTTGATCAGGTCAGTCCAACGAGTGGGTGACCTTCCGCCCGATCTAGTGCCTTCTGCCTTTCCTTGGACGACAAGGCGTTTTATGGACTGATTGTCACGCCGGAAAACATGACCGAAAAATGTGAGGATGCAAGATTGTACTATCGAAAACAGACGTTGCTTGATACCGAGTTCTTGAGGTATGGAGACATTTGTGCGAAACTCGGTCCACGAAACCCCAAACATTCTTCTCCAGCACCACATCTCCAGAGCATCTATTTTCTGTCTTTCCACAGAAATATGGGAAATATAAGCGTCCTCTCGAGCATGATCTTCTTGGCTATGGTTATGTTTCTATTACTCTTTAGTGAACGGCGACCGCCGCGATGGTTAAAGTTGCCACTGGGAGCGGGAGCGATGAATGATGCTCGATCGCCCCGAAGGGAAGATCTTCCCGCCAGGCTAGGTGTTAGGCCTGGGGAGCCGAGGCTCCGACGATGTTGCGTTGCAGTTCGTATATATAGCGAGTTGCCTTGGAAATTCTGATAGCGCGATTTAGGATTTTTCCGTTTTTGTTGATGAGATTGTGGGTTGTAGTATGGAGATTGAGTGGAGTCTGATCTGTCTATTTGCGATGCTGTGAAGTTATTATTGGTTGGAGAATATTCGTACAATCTTTGTTATTTGCAATTATTTGTCGATATGTAAGTGTAGTGAAGACTGTGACGCCGTCTTGTATCGACCTTGCGAAGTAGTATTGCTTGCCGCCGAGATTTTGTGGAGCCGTCGTTTGTCGAGTTGCTGCATTCACTCGGTAGATGGTGGATGCCACAGTATTCCCCCCCCCAAGACCAAAGGTCTGATGTGATGAATCTGCTGTGCAGTCTGTGCTTCGTAGCTTGCAAGGGCCAGTCTTGTGTCCCAGTGAATCGGGAAGTGCTTGTAATTTAGTTGAGACTGTCGGTAGACTTGTGTGCGCCGGTCCCTGCAGAGCCACTACCCTGGTGAGTGAGAGTGCGCCGCCGTCGAAGTCATTCAGGCGTGGGCTGCAGAGTGCGTCGGTGCGGAAGTCGTCGTTGTTGTCGTTGTGGGTGCAGGACTAGGAAGCTCAGGACCTGATGATACCCGTCGTCATACCAACAATCATTACCATGGTCTTGCGATTAATTCCAGGTCCAAACACATGGCTCACTCGTTCTATCTTTGACAGTAGCTCTTCCAAGTGTTGCGAACAGGTTGCAAATAAGGTGGTGTCATCCGCGTAACGCAAGTTTGCAATCCTTTATCCACCAATTGTTACACCATCCGTCCAGTCTTCTAAAGTGATACGAATTATAAGCTCTGTGCACACATTGAATAAAAGTTTTAACATAATGCAACCCTGGCCTCCTCCGGCACTAGTATGGAAATCACTTGACAGAACATCTTCATATAGACGGCTCAAAAGGTGTACGAGATGTTTTGGCGTGCCCATGTCTAGCAAGGTCTTCCACTATACGGGCCATTTCACCGAGTCAAAAGCTCTGGAGAAATCAACAAAGCAAATAAATACGGGCTTATTTAATTCTCTAGATTTCTTGATAATCTGGCGTACGATAAGAATTTGTTCCCGAGTGCCCTTTCTCTTTACAAAACCTGCTTGTCGCATACACATAGTTAGAAGTACATAGGGTATCTTTCATCCCGGGAAATAGTACTGTTCATGTGGGAAATTCACGCGGGCGAAGCCGCGGGCAAAAGCTAGTAACGTATTAATGTAATTTTCGTTACCAATATATGATTCGGTATTCATTCGAAAAAAAATTGTCTCTTCTCAGATTAGGTACAAGATGTCATCCTCACTAACAGTATAAATGCGGAAATGATATTGTTTATTACCTCTTCACGCTTTATCTACTGGACCAAACTTCAAAAAATTTCACATAAACATAGTTAGGAGTACTGAGAAGAACATGGTATACTTATTATTCTAAAATAATAATTAGTTTTATTATAAACTGTTTTCACCCATCAAATTGGGTGATAATGGGTTATAACTGGGTTATAACCCAAACCACCCATTATAACCCGGGTGGATTGAAATGGGTTATAACCCATTACCCATCTCTGGTTACGTAAGGTTTAATATTTGATGTGAACTAGCTACCACTGCCTAAAAGCCGACAGTGGTAGTCAATCACTCTAAATTTATTTATTTATTTATTTGCGGAAGATTTACAGCATACATTAAACAATAGTAGGTAATAATATAGCCAAAACTCGAATATAAAGACTCGAATTGTTTCCTATCTAAAGACGCAAGTTCGAATCTCACCTGGTCACACATTCACAATGCCTTGCAAAGGTAAAATTTGTAAAATTGTAAGACCTTATAATTAAAACTTACTGTGTATATATGGTACATGTGTGCTTGTTACAAATTTGAATGATATAAATGATATAATGAGTGAATAAATAAATATGAAATATGAAATATGAACAGTATAATCTGACGGTACAAACACAATGTTTTTATTGTATTATTTTATACCAGCTTGGAGATTATTCACTTAATCTAATATTTTTCAGGAGCCAATATGCTAGGATTAGTTGGCAACATCGCGACTATATTCACTGTGGGGCAGTGGGACTTCGCCCTCGTTCGGCTGGTCGCAGGCCTCGCCAGCGACACTTCTTACGTCATGATATACATCATTAGTAAGTATAGTTCGCGTTATATAAAAATGCGCTGGAAGAGAGAGGAGTGAGTGAAACTTGCATATGGGTACGTACGACTGACAAACCAATCGCGTGCGCCGGACGGGACCCGCCCGCTCCGCGTTCACCGCATAGACCGATAATCGCTTCCTGCGCAGCTTAACCGCCAGCGTCATCTTACATGACGCGACCAGTAACCACCCCTTGCGCTTCCGGTAAAGGAAATCATGAGACTGACTGACTGATTGAAAAAAATATATTTGTATGTATGTTTTTCTAGCTATTTATGTCCCACTGCTGGGCAAAACCCTCCCCTAATCCTCTTCACTCATCTCTGTACTTCGTCTTTTCCTTCCAGTTCTTTTCGAATCCCTTTAAATCATCAGACCATCTCGTTCTTGGTCTCCCTCTCTTCCTATACCCATCGGCTGGATATAGGAAGAGAGGGATACCAAGAACAAATATCATTATGCGAAAAAATTACTTATGCCAACATAGGTATGCCAAAGTATGTTGGTATATTATGCTAAAAATATGTGAAAAGAAGGGTTACCTTAATAAATATCTCCCTTACAGTCTTAGAATTCATCGGCACCCGCCACCGAACATGGGTAACGAACGTCGCAATGGCTATCGGAGGCGCGGGCGCACTCATGCTGACGCCAGTGCTAGCTCTGTGGCTGAAGGACTGGCGGACGCTGGTCGTCGTGACGTCATGTCCTGCTCTATTGGCGCTGGTCACACCCTGGCTCGTGCCTGAGAGCGTCAGGTGAATGTCAACCCTATCCTCTAAGCCATTAGTGTCTTATTCGCTTATATGACCGACAGTTTGTTATTTAAAAAACTGAAATTGTGTTCCATTGGAATATGAACCTTGCCTGCAGCTTAGATATACGAGTATTCCACTCTCATGCTGACCCTGGTGCTAGCTCTGTGGCTGAAGGACTGACAGACGCTGGTCGTCGTCGTGACGTCATGTCCCGCCCTATTGGCGCTGGTCACACCCTGGCTCGTGCCCGAGGGCGTCAAGTAAATGTCAACCCTAACCTCTAAGTCATTAGTGTCATATTCGTTTAGACGACAGTTTGTAATTTTAAAAACTGAAATTGTTTTCCATTGGAATATTAACCTTTTGCAGTAAGTAATATTGTCCAGATCAGCTTAGATTAATTTTACTCTCATGCTGGCCCCTGTGCTAGCTCCATTGTTTAAGGACTGGCGGACGCTGGTCGTCGTGACGTCATGTCCTACTCTATTGGCGCTGGTCACACCCTGGCTCGTGCCCAAGACCGTCAGATGAATGTCAACCCTATCCTTTAAGCCATTAGTGTCTTATTCGCTGAGACGACAGTTTGTAATTTTAAAAACTCATTAGAATATGAACCCTGTGCTGTATGTAATTAGGTCCATATCAGCTTAGAATTATTCTACTCTCTGTCGTAACGTAATGTCCCGCTAACACCCTGGCTCGTGCCTGAGAGAGTCAGGTAAATGTCAACCCTCTATCCTATGGCATAAGTATCAAATTCGCTTAGACGACATAGTTCTACTCTGTGATGTAATAATTAAGTCCGTTTACACGGCAACCCACACTGTTCCCGCGTAACAATGTCCATAGGAATATCAACCCTCTGTTCAAAGACATAATAAACATCATATTCCCGCTAATTTTGACAGCCTTATTGCTCTCTCTTATCTCTTTGACATTTGCAGATGGCTCGCGTCCAGTGGCAAAGTGAATAGGGCTCTGGCAATCTTGAAGCGATTCGAGAGGATCAACAAGAGGGAAATACCACAAGATCTCATTGACGAGTTTGTCGTAAGTTTTATCATTTATGTACGTAGAAATGTTACTAAACTTTAGAGCGCAGATAGTATTTTGCAACACGGAAGAAAAAAAATCAAATCAAATACACTCTAAATTCAGAAACCGATGTCAGTTATAAGACGAAGATACATAAATAAAACTGCCATAAAATTTTTGAGATTATATTTGACTCTTTTGTGCAGTAAATTTTATAGTCTCTCTAGTTGTACCTACTTGCAGTTAACGTCGAACAAGAAGCGAGTGACAGACGAGTCCCTCATTGCTGTATTCCGAAGTCCCAAACTCAGGAACTGCCTGCTCGTCCTCATTCTGACAAGCATAGTCTGTGCGTTGGGACTGGACGCGGTCATCCGAATGTCAGAGAATATCGGCTCGGATTTCTTCATGACTTTTGCCGCGTCCTCGTTCGCTGAAGTGCCGGCTTTGGCTTTGGTGACTGTTACTCTAGACAGGTTAGTTTTGGGTTCAAGTTTTTTATTATTTAACTTGGTATAGGTTGTCATCACGGCTTTTCTCGCCTTTACTTATATTATTCACGGTTCTAGTCCTTGTCAGTACCCCTGACAAAGAGTATAAAGAAAATAATGAAGGTACAAATTTAATTCACTAAGTTAATATCACAGGTTCGGCCGCCGAGCGGTTATCGTAGCGACGTTTGGCATGGGCAGCATATTTTCGTTCATCTGTGCCTTCATCCCAAGAGGTATTTAACATGACACACTATTATGATACCAACACACATACTTTCAATAGTTCAGTTAGTTCTTCCCATGTGTTTTCCTATATAGGCAACTTCTTGCTATGATAACCACTTTTCAAGGGCGGATCCAAGATTATTTACTGGGGGGGGGGCACAATGCAGTGGCGGACTGTGCGAAACTGCGAGCTAAGGTGGTAAGGGGTTGCACGCCTTGAGACGAATCATAAAGGGGAATTTTGCCACCTTAGTAGTGCCCCCCTCCATATCCGCTACTGCAACTTTTACAGCAAATAATAATTTTGATTGTTCCATCGCATTGGTATACATATTTCAGCGACATTCTATCAATTTTCCTTCGCTGCAGGTTTCACGCAAGCGCTCGTAGCGGTCAGCCTCCGCTTCTTCGTGAACATGACCATCAGTGCGCTCGCGCAGCTCAGCCCCGAAGTGCTGCCGACGCCCGCGCGCTCCAGCGGGAACTCGCTCGTACACCTCACTGCGTTCATGGGCACTGTGTTGTCGCCATACGTTGTTTACTCTGTAAGTATTTTCTTTTTATTATCACAAAATCCACAGCTCTTATAAATTTTAAAATTGTATCTTAGCTTTTACACTGACAGCCAATTATGGATAATTTTTTTAGGTATTACATTGAGTGAAATAAAGACGAATTAACAAAACATTTTTGACAGATTAAGGAACATTGCGCATAGCATCGAGATATCATGCACGCGCAAAGCGTCTAAATTACAAATTACCACATAAACTATGTATTTTTAATTATATCCAAGTAATTGGGAACTGGCGAGATACCGCGCAGAATAGAAGTATTTGGCGCTCTTTCGTTTCGGAGGCCAAGATCCACTTTGGGGTCACTGAGGCCAGCGGAATAAGTAATTGAAAACTATGGCCTTTTTGTCACACCAGAGGGCGCATGTCTCACTCATGCATGGAGAAGGAGATCCAAAAGGCAAAGCTTGACCCCAGACACGTCTGGATGTACGAGGAGACCCGACCCCAAATAAAATGGGAGAAGGGGTGGACAAAAAAAAGAAGAAGAGGGCGCATGTCTCACTACCAGTGGATTGGCTTGGATTAACCTAGTAACAAAAGTGCATTTTTTATAACATAAGGCTGCAATAGAGCAAGCGGATCACCTGATGGTAAGCGATTACCGCTGCCCATGGACTACTGCAACACCAGGGGTATAGGAAAGTGCTTTAAGGGTCAGAAAGCGTGAATAAGAAAGTTAGATTTCACCCCCGACCCCCCTGTAAACTACAAGGGCGCCCCTCAGAGGAACTAAATAGTAAAATTTAGCTCCATCTATCTCATAATCTCTAAACCATCTAATAAACTGTTTTTTTATTTCAACCTTGTTCAACAAATTTGTTCTTGAAATACTTATTTAAAAATGAAAATCAAGAAAACTCAAATTAATGAATGCAAAATTAAGGAAAAGTATACAAAAAATGTGTTTTAGTCAGTGTTTTCGTAAAGCCACTTACGTAGTAAGTAATACATGTATAGTACGTTGAAATATGTAATGTAACATTTCGACAGTGATGTCATATTAGCGTTTGGCCAAACGGTTAAGTTGATGAAGTTAGATTAGGAGAGTGCTAGGTTCAAATCCTTGTTGTTATTTGGGAATTCGGTTTTCTTTTTTTTTAAACATAATTTTATGGTGAAAGTGATTTTGTTTTTTTGTTAGGTACCTCTTCACGTTTTATGTACCTACTGAACCAATCTTCCTGAAATTTCAAATACACATACCTAGTTAGAAGGACGGAGAAGGAACCTTTCATCCCGGGAAAAAGCACTGTTCCCGATGAAAATTCACGCGGGTGAAGCCGCGGGCAAAAACTAGTGTTATATAACATGAGAAATTTCACATGCATTTCGAACAAGTTGTTAGAATTATGGTTACGTACAGACAGCCCGATCAAAACGAGAAAGACTGTTCAAATCTCCACCGTGATATTTTTTTTGATTTTTTTAAATTCTAATACATTTTTTTATATTTTATTTTACAAACAACATTTTATTATATACAGACTACGTCGGCACGTGGGAGATATATAAGAAGAAAAAATATAAACACAGTCTGTCAAGAAAGTCGTGTCGTGGGTAAAAAGTGAACAAATATTATCCGATACATAAACGGTACAAATTAGAAAAAGAGGCGCCCTCTTGTCTGTCGGCTTTCTTATCGCAGTATAATTTTATTAGAACTTCAGAGAAAAATTCGCAGTTTCGATTCCCAGTACAATTTTTTTACTTTGTTTTTTATTTTTTATTTGGTAATTATTTTTATTAATAATATTGTTGACCATTAATGAGTGTATTAAAAATGCATTTATTCAAGAATAAGCAAGTCTGATTTTCGTGATTCACGTCGCAAAGCAGCATCGTGCTGTTTTGACGACTTTTTGAGAGCGCCATCTAGTTCTTGATTTGTATAACAACCCCCATGTTAATATATTTTACGTAAGTAAATTTGCGGAGCAATTTGACATGCGTCTGCCTTGTCTAAATGCCACCGGCAGTCTGAGGACAGAGAGGTAAGACGAGTTGCCATATGAACGACAAGGAAGGTATGATGTTTCCATTAAAAATTGCGATGGACGTAGGTGAATAATGTTATAATTTAAGATTGTGTAGAAATAAATAACTTGTTTTAATAAATTCTTTAATTAAAAATTCAGTAATCATATGAACTACATTAATGTGAAATAATTTTTTTTAAATATCATTGTACTACAGAGTTTTTTGGTAATTTAGGTACAATGTTTAGGATTATTTTTTATCGAGCAAACTTAGTCAAATCATGTTTTCGGTTCTTGCACTGTGTTGCTAATTTCCTAATCTATTATTAGCAAAAATTTCAGAACTGTACAGTAAGTGCAAGCAAAGTAATTTGGTAGGCAAAACGCGAAATTCTGAGCCTTAAACTAGGAATTCAACCTGTCACTATATCTTAATCTCCCACTATTCAGCTAAGCGTGGCCTTCGCATCTCACGACTCTTGGCTCTGCCTACCCCGTAAGGGATAAAGACGTGATTCTGTATCTGTAGAATGTTACTGTATTTCCAGGGCACAGCATGGTTACCCTTGCCGCTAGTGATTGTTGGGATTCTCTGCGTGGTCGGGACTTTATCGTCGTTGCTGTTGCCGGAGACCAAAGGTCGGGCCATGCCGCAGACCCTGGCTGATGGGGAGCGGCTGGTGGCTGAGACTATGCTGTGCGGGTGAGTTTAGTAATTTACCTTTTACTTTTAAGTATACATAGACGATATACAAAGAGGACGATATAGAAAGAGGATAGCGCAGGACCGGTCGTTGTGGAAATCCTTGGGGGAGGCCTTTGTCCAGCAGTGGACGTCTTTCGGCTGAGAGAGATACAAAGAGGACACAATGTATCGAATGGTGCACTATTTACAGCCAATGGTGCACCGATGTCACCTAGAGGAGCGGGGCTGTATTTTAAGGCTTTAAATGATTTTTTCAATATTAAATAATGAAGTGTTGCCGTTTGCCTTCCACCTTGCATATCGTCACACAAATTTGCTAAGAGAAATGTCATTAAGGCAGGTCTTCTTTGTATATCGTCCTTGGTTATATCACTGGGCAACGGTTAATTGTAAATTCTCATCATCATGTTCCTTACTATGTGTACCATGTCATTTAGGATCTGCACAATACCTCTTATCTTTCCATAAGTCCTGTAGGATCTCTGACGTAGATACACTCCAGTGCTTTCATGGACGCTGTGTTGTCACCTTACGCTGTTTACTTGGTATCACAGGTTCTGTCTGGCCATGGCCAGTAATCAAAAAAAGTTTATCAGAAATCGAGAAAGTAGATAAATATCAGAGAAATCGGAAAAAACATATATGTAATGTATATGTTGGAGAAAGATTTATTGATGAATTTTGTGTCTTGTTTCGCAGGCGAGCAGAATTGGACGACGAAGCTGAAGAAGTGGCTACTATCAAACAGAAAATGTGATCTAACCTCGCAAGGCTGTAACATTGTTTGTTTGGCCTTTTTTCATTCTTATCCGATAAATCGATATCTGATCGATTGAGTGATGTCTCTAAAATTGGCTTGGCCACGTTGGCAATGACTTTGTGGATTAGGTACTGCAAAGATAACGTGACAAAAGAAAAGATAACGTCTGGATGCAGATTTAGCACTTTTGTTTGAATTTTAATTACCCCTACTTACGTACTGCTGTAAACAAGCTGTATACGTAGGAGTATAAACAAGAATACCCATGTAAAGATGAACAGAAGCAGTATATAATTGCGTTATTCTTTAAAATTTTGTGAGATGTAGACGTTTCCTGTCAATAAATGTGTAATCTGAAAACAATTAGCTATATGATTGAATTTATAAAAAAAATCACGTGCTGCCGCGTTGGCAACAATAGGGGACTGGACAACTTTTTTTCTTTTAATGCTTCTTTGAAATATCTCACAATGATAGAATCATCCGTAAAAGAATTACATCAATAACCAAAGTATTTCCCAAGATATAGCAAAAAACATTTCACATATTTAAGCGATATTTGGACGATACCAAAACGCCCCTAACTAAACGTGCATTCATATGACGTCACGCATAGAAAATGGACTTTCCCAAAAAGCTTGAACCGTAATAAATTTGCTCACAAGAATAAACTCGTGATGAAAAGTCGCAAAATGTGTTTAATTATCCTATTCTATCATAAAATTACATATTTTTAACAATTCTCATACCTTGGCCGATCCCCTATTGGTTGGGAGTTAGCGTTGTGTTCATTTTTAGGGTTCCGTAGTCAATAAGCACAAACCAACAAGACATACTAGCAAATGAGTAGAAGTTTATTCATATCAATAAGCATGTGATTTTGGTGCCTAGGCATGCGTAAATAAGTTGGGAATTAAGATAATATTTCTGGTTAAGTTAATAGATCTGTGATTTATAAGTTAACTCGTAAACTTTTACTATTCCGTGTTGTGACATTCGAGATATAGGTTTATTCCTAGTTCGATGGTAAACTCTATTTATTCTTACCAGTCCTATCATGTAAACAATCTTCACAGTACTTTTTGTTGAATTTTGTTGAAAATAAATCAAATGTTAGTTCAAACCTAAACATTCTAAAGTAAAACATTTATTAACCACGAAAGTAATTTCCTAAAAAGTCTATTTTAATTTATATTGTTGTAAAATGATAAAAAGACATAGTAAGATTGTTTACAAGATAGGACTGGTAAGAATAAATGGAGTTTAGGTGGTTGGGCAATGGACCTGCCTTAATGCGCTTTTATTTTTATTTTATTTTTGTGGTTCTGTTGGTTATATTAAATGTTGTTATAATAAATGCTGTTGTTGTAAATGCTTTTATATAAATAAAATAACTAGACATTACGTTATATTGTCATAGTTAGTAGGTACCTAACTTAAAAATTAATATTAAAAAATATAGAACAAAATAAATAACTAACGAATGTTTTTTTTCTGCACATGGGTTTCACTCTTGTAGGGATTTTTACATAAATATTGCTTATCGCTCAAACCGATCGGGTCAAAGACGAAGGATCAGGGTAAAGTCTGCAGCAGCAGTAACAAACATCCAAACGATATCTCTGAAACTTTCGCATCTAACTAGTTACACCTAGTATTAGATTTAGTACATAACACGGAGGCCGTGGTTAATCAATATTCCATTGATGTTAATTTCACCGAATTGTGCAATAACTATAAACAAATCGTTATATTGTGCAAACAAATTAATGTTAAACTGGATCAAGATACATATTGATAAGTGGTACCTATCTAGATAATCTCATATTGGATCAGAATCTATCCTAATCCTAACTAATATTATAAATGCGAAAGTGAGTTTGTTTTTTTATATATTTGTTTGTTACCTCTTTACGCTTTATCTACTGAACCAATATTTTGTGAAATTTCGCATACAAATAGTTAGAAGTACTGAGAAGGCCATAGGGTAATTTTCATCCCGGGAAAAAGCACTGTTCCCGTGAGAAATTCCCGCGGGCGGAGCCACGGGCAAAAGCAGTTATATAAAAATTGGACGCTGACTAATAGGAAAGACCGCTGACCGTAGAAATTTGAAATTTTGCAGAGGATTTTTATAAAGCGTAAAGTAACCATTTTGAAAAGAATTTTAGAAAATGGTTAAAAACTTAATTCACGCGGGCGAATCCGAGGCCAAAAGCTAGTCATCAATCAATATCAATACATATAATAAAACTGTAACTGGCCTGTGTGTGTACATAAGAGATGATTCAGATAAAAAAAACTATGACACGTCTTTTATAGGCTTAATTATCTCTTATGTACAGACACAGACCAGTTAGTTTTATTATGTGTATTGATAATTAACAAAAAAAACTACGACAGGGCCTCATATTATAGGGCCTATAGAAGTTTTGTCTGTCGGTCTGTAAGTTTGTACGCCCGTCACGCAAAAACTGCTGGACAAAATTTAATGCTGTTGGATTGTTGAAGGTGTAACTTAAAATCTGGCGTTATTTGGCGCTTAGAACCTGATATATTAACAATAGTAAGTTACACGGACACAGGCTAATTTCTGATAAAATTGATAATATTGACGGCTTGTTATATCATATCATTTTAATACGACACAATTGGATCAGTGTGCAGTGAGCGTATCAGAGTGATAGTGGCGGCTGACCGACCATAGTTTATTAGATAAGATATTTTTATAAAATGACAGAAACAGAGCTTTATCATGAGGTTTGTACACTTCTATTTATTTAATGTCAATGATATTTCAGTTAATTTTGTCTCATACTTATTTGATTTGCGTCAAAAACATACATTCAAAATTTATTTCGTGATAATTCGACGACCTTTTAGATCGTCGATTATTACGATAAAAATTTAGAACCGCAATCGACAATAAATATAAATATCCTAACTAATATTATAACTGCGAAAGTGAGTTTGTTTGTTACCTCTTTACGCTTTATCGACTGAACCAATCTTCCTAAATTTTGCATACACATAGTTAGAGGTACCTACTGAGAAGGACATATAGTACCTTTACTACTATCCCGGGAAAAAGCAATGTTCCCATGGGAAATAAACGCGGGTAAAGCTGCGGGCTAAAGCTAGTAATAATTAAAAATAGAAAGGTTTGACACATTTTGGCATTATAGACTTATGTTCAGTTACTTCTAGTAGCTCTCTACCTTTGTGCATTGGATTTGACTATAGTAGATTAGAGTGGAATAGGGCTTGTGCATGTGGTAATGTGTACTAAATAAAATGTAAACTCAATTTATAAGAACACATCCTGTTATGATACACCTCCTGAGGCAATAGTTGTACAAACTTATATTGAATTTGGTAACCGCAAAGAGTAACACGGACTTACGTTCCGCGCGCGGAAGCCTTGTTGCTCGTAGGCTCTGCTAGTTATCTGCGGTAAAAACAATATCTAACTTCTACCTTCAATTTTAGGCAGTTAAGGCTCTCAACTCAAATAAGGAAGAAAAAGAAGACATAATGGAGCGTATCATCGTCCATATAGGCGAGATGGGCACGTACCAGCGTTGGCTGGTGGTAGCAATGCTGCCGTTTGCTTCGGCCATGGCCGTCACCTACTGCATACAGATGTTCATAGCGGCCACGCCTCAGGAGCACTGGTGCAAAGTGCCGGAGCTGCAAGGGCTTAGTGCCGAGTTGAAGTAAGAAAATATTATTATTCAGCCGTTTAGCAAAACCCTTCCACTTCTCCCTCCATTTAAGCTTTAAGAGCCGGTCTGCAGAGTAAGAATCTAAGTCATCCTGGCCATCTTCATCGTCCATGTAGGAGATCTCTCCTACATGGCTGATGAAGCTGAGCAGGGCTGAGCTCTATTTAGGTAAGTGTTGCCTCTGTTTGTTAGAGACCAATCTTCCTGAAATTTCGCATACACATAGTTAGAAGTACTGAGAAGGACATAGGGTACCTTTCATACCGAAAAAAAGTACTGTTCCCGTGGGAAATTTACGCGAGCGAAGCCGTGGGTAAAAGCTAGTAAATTATACATTGCTAATGAGAACACTTAGGACTTCTGATTTATCGGTCTAACTTGGATCGAACCGACTAGTTTATACTTCATATGAAAGTCATTTTCATGATTAGTTACATAGAACCGACTCTCCACCGCCCCCGTCATCCTAGCACTAAAACAAATTGTAAATATTGAAGTCGTGGAAATAATAATATTTCCAGACGGAATCTCTCTATCCCTTACACGGACGAGCCGCCAGGTTGGAACCGCTGTATGATGTTCGACGCCAACTACACCCAAGTACTGGCCACTCTCACGCGACCAGCTAACGATACTCCAGTTGTGCCCTGTAGACATGGCTGGGAGTTCCTCTTCAATGACATCCCATACTCGACCGTTATCAATGAAGTAAGTTTATATTAGGTAGAAAACTTTGCGTAGCGCTTAATCCATAATTTGAAGAGAACAGAAAAGTGTAAATTAATTGCATATTAAGTAATACAGACTTCCGCTGCTGAGCTATATTACAACTTTAAAAATTGATGATGTAAGTGACCGGGCGGCGATGCGATGAGGTGGGTGACCGCTACCTTATTGTAGTGCACCTCTCGCTCGTGTCAGTATTGTGCGAGCACAACAAACTACTCGTAGCTAGGCAAGTATTGCCAGGTGAGAAATGGCTCATTGTTCGATAAGTAAAGTACAGACTTCCGCTGTGAGGACCGAATTTTCAGTCTCATACCTATCGGATGTAGGTACACTTATAAAAATCTAGAATTCTTTAAATTATTAAGTACTTATATAACTTAGTTACTTTTGTGTAGCATATTAATAAACTTTCCGTTGTAGCGCGAGTGGGTTTGCGACCGCGCTGCGTACGCGCCGATTGCCCAGTCAGTGTATTTCGTGGGCTCGCTTTTCGGCGTGGCTTTCTTCGGCTTTGTGGGCGATAAGTACGGCAGGCTGCCGGCTTTTATCGGTAAGTTAGTTACTAACATACATCATAATCGTGTCGCAATGGCTTTTCAATAGTAGTGCTCTTTGATACTGTTTAACTATTGAATAATCATTGAGATCCGATCAATTAATCATAATGTTTTGATAATGATATACATTTGCTTGTTCTTATCTTAGGTCTATCAGAGCACAAAGTGCTTAGTCACTATGTGCTTACTGTCTGTGGGCACAATTTTTATATATCTGTAGGCCGATAAGATACTCGTATCAATCTTTTATCGATTTCCTAATTTTTTTTTTGTAAATGTGTTTTATTTTCAGGAGCGAACGTCATTGGGTTCATAGGAGGCATATCAACAATCTTCACAGTTGGGGCGTGGGACTTCGCGCTGGCTCGCTTTATAGCGGGCATCTCCAATGACGCATGCTACACCATGATATATATTATAAGTATGTTATAAACATATTAGTCCTAATAGTATTTTGCAAGTGTGCACTGATCATTACAAACCCGGCTTTATAAGCGAGACTCGTAGCTCGCCTTGTGTTGTAATGACCAACACTGCACACGTGTATCATAATATAATATTTACTTGTTATGATTTACTAGGATGGGTCCGGGGCTTAACTCCCGTAGGAATTTCGGGAATTCCTCTCTTAGTGCTCCCCTACACTCCCTACATGCCAAATTTCGGCTTCCAATGACCAGTAGTTTTGGCTGTGCGTTGTCTGTCAGTCACTCAGTCAGTAACGGAAAAATTTAATCCTCCTCTTCCTTTAGTCATGCATGATGTGCCGTTCCCGAAATTTTCAAAGAAACAGCGGAAAGTTTCTTGGAAATTTCTCGGAAATATTCTCGAGAACGAAATTTTTTCCTAAAAACACGAGAAATTTCGGAAATTTTCAAGAGAAGAAATTTTCGGGAACAGGAAATTTCTCAGCGGCACATGCATCATTACTGAGGGTCGTGGTTATTATATGGAATAAAACACACACAGCAACTTTCTTGGCAATGTAAATGGAGTGGTTTGCCATTGCCTTCTCCATTTCACGCACTAGCTAATAATCATCAACCAGCGTATAGGTTACGTTGGTTATTACCTTACGATGTTTTCCTTCACCGGAAGCAAGTGGGGTCGATGAAAACTGTCATATATGAGTCAGATTGGTATACAAACTGCATATAGCACGGGCAGGATTTGAACCTGGGACCTTTGCAACCACAGGCGGGCGCGCCCTACCACCACCGCACCAAAGACTTGTATATACAGGGTTTTGAAACCATTGGTCAAATTTTCGCAGCAGATTTGGTTGATAAAATTGAGCAGGTTTCCAAAAAATCTATGTTAGAAAATGAAAAAAAATTTTTTGCTTCCCATACAAATTGGTCGATCAGCTGATGAGACTTAGTATGGAAAGTTGAAATTTTATGTGTTTCTTTTACTATAAATTTCTTTCAGACGTAGTTGTATTCCAAGTGAGCATATTGTAAAAATTTGGCCACTAGTTTAAAAGTAACCCATATCTATTGATATACCTATTATTTCCTTAGTCTTAGAGTTCATCGGCGCCCGTCACCGCACCTGGGTCTCCAACGCAGTCCTGGGAGTGGGCTGCACCGGGGCCCAGGTGCTGTTGCCGTGGCTGGCCATCAAGCTGGCCGACTGGCGGACGCTGACCATCGTGACGTCATTCCCCATGCTGCTGGCCTTGGCCACACCTTGGATCGTCCCGGAGAGCGTCAGGTCATTTTAACTGGGCAATTTAATGTATTTTTTTAAATCCTAACTAATATTATAAATGCGAAAGCGAGTTTGTTTGTTATCCATTTGTTTGTTACCTCTTCACGCTTTATCTACTGAACCAATCTTCCTGAAATTTCGCAACACATCAGACGTACTGAGAAGGACGTAGGCTGCCTTTCATCCCGGAAAAAGCACTGTTCCCGTGGGAAATTCACGCGGGCCAAGCCGCGAGCAAAAGCTAGTAAAATATAAAATTCAATCATATAAACATTAAAAGAAAGTGTTAGTAAGTTTATGAGTTTTTTGTAGGGGGTAATTTTCGGAACTACTAAACCGATTTCAAAAACTCTTTCACCAATAGAAAGCTACATTATGCCTGAGTGACATAGGCTACAATTTATGTATGTACCATGCGAAGCCGGGGCAGGGCGCTAGTGTTCAATATTTAGGGAGTTGTCCTTTTAGGAAGTGGACCTTATGGGTCAAAAGGATTTTTAATACAAAAATACATATTAACCTTTATTTTCATTAATATTAATTTCCGAAGGAGAGGATCTTGAAAGCTATCTATATCTAGTAGTGTTCAATAAGATTTTGTCAATTGCAGATGGCTTGCTTCTACTGGAAAAGTGAGGAGAGCTCTTAAGATATTGAAACGATTTGAAAAGATCAACAAGACGAAAATACCTCAAGATGTTATCGATGAGTTTGTTGTAAGTTAATTGCCATTTTCAAATTTGGTAATTTTTACATACGTACATACATAGAATCACGTCTTCATCCCTTACGGGGTAGACAGAGCCAAGAGTCGTGAGACTCGAGGGCCACTCTTAGCTGCATAGTGGGCTCTCTGATGGAATGGAGATTCAGGTATAGTGACATAGGTTGCTAGCCCATCGCCTATGAGTGGAGTAATCCCTAGTTTAAAGCCCTTTCCCTCGACTGACTTTTATAATCTGCGCGGGAAGAGAAGCAGCTGGCACATTCTATGTTTCTTATTCGCCCCCAGACCAGCATGGAGGCAGGTAATTTTTATTTTAGAAGATATCAATATATATAAAACTAGCTGCGCCCCGGGGCTTCGCTCCCGTGGGAATATCGGGATGAAAAGTAGCCTGTGTGCCTATTCCCGGTATTTTTCTACCCGTGTACCAAATTTCATCAAAATTCGTCCAGTATATTTTGCGTGATTGAGTAACAAACATCCTCACAAACTCACAGACTCACATCCAAACTTTCGCATTGATAATATTAAGTAGGATTCTTCCGTTACTAAGTGACAGACTGATAACGCGCAGCTTCACTTAACTACTGGTCGTAGGCGTAGGAAGCTGAAATTTTGCATGTAGGTGCCTAAGGGAGTGTAGGGGAGCACTAAGAGAGGATTTCACAAAATTTCCACAGGAACAAAGTCCCGAGCGGGTTTATGCTATTAGAAGATAGGAGGAATGTTTCAGCTTAATTTTTTGGCCGACTGATAAACACAGCCTTAAAATACAGCTTTAAGTCAGCCATATAATTAAGTTGTCCTTGAAACATACGAATGCGAAAGTTTATGTTAGTAAATTTATTTCATCTGCCAGTAAGCACAATGTTTCGCATATGATGTTTTCATATACAAAACATTATTATACTTATGTATTGCAGACATCATCAAACAAAGAGCGGGAATCAGACGAGTCCCTCACCGCACTGTTCCGAAGCCCCAAGCTCAGGAACTGCCTCATAGTTCTGATTCTGGTGAGCATCATCGCCAGTATTGGTATCGACGCCATAATACGTATGTCCGAGAACATTGGCTCCAGCTTATTCGTCACCTTTGCCGCGTCGTCTGCCGCTGAGTTGCCAGCTTTGGCTCTCGTTACCGTTACTCTAGACAGGTAAATACAAACTTACTTTCTTTAAGCTTTGTTATAGTTGTTGAAGGTGCAAATGCACTTGGTCACATACATACATAGAATCACGTCTTTATCCCAGGCAGACAGAGCCAAGAATCGTGAGACTCGAAGGCCACGCTTAGCTGAATAGTAGGCTCTCTGATAGAGTGGAGATTCAAGTATAGTGACACGTTGCTTGCCCATCGCCTATCACTTGGTCACAGATCCTAACTAATATTCTAAATGCGAAATTGAGTTTATTTGTTTGTTTGATTGTTGTCGTCTTCAATGCGTGAAGAGTCACGCATTGTCTACTAAACCAATCTTCCTGAAATTTCGCATACACATAGTTAGAAGTACTGAAAAGGAAATAGGGTACCTCTCATCCATGGAAAAAGCACTGTTGAAACACTGAGAAATTCACGCGGGCGAGCAAAAGTTAGGTCATATAAAATCAGTTTATTTTGAATCCAGGTTCGGTCGTCGTGCAGTGATCGCGGCTACGCTGCTTCTAACTAGCGTGTTCTCGTTCATATGTGCAGCAATACCACGAGGTATGTATCCTACCTACCTACTACAGATTATAATAATACCCTAGTTTTACGAACTTGAAAACTTTCACTCATGCGACAGAATAATTACGCACTAATGCCTTGTTTGCACTGCTCATGCTTCCTACAAATAGAAAGCAAAAAAATTGAATTTTTTATCTGTCTGTCTGTATGTACGATCACGCTAATCTCCGAAAGTACTGAACCGATTTACTTAAAGCTTTCACCAATTGCTTCGTTTTAACTCAGCAAAACATTTACAGTTTGTTTCATCAAAATCAGTTCATTAAAAAAAGTTATCGTCTCTTGAGACGATAACTTTTTTGCCTTGGCATGAGTTACGCGGACGATGTCGCGGGCAACAGCTAGTCGTTATATACGATTGAACGTAGATTAAGAACATCCGGACAAACCTACGTTGTTGTAAGGTTGCCTACAATGTAATAAATTGTATATTTGTTTGAAAAAAATGAATTTTAAAAAGGCATAATTTTAACGAAAATTAACCTTAATTTCAGGCATTGTCCAAGCCATAGTGGCGGTGACCGTGCGGTTCTTCGTGAACATGTCAATAAGTGCGCTGTTGCAGCTGGGGCCCGAGGCTCTGCCCACCCCGGTGCGCTCGAGCGGGAACTCCATCATACACCTCACTGTGTTCTTGGGGACTGTATTGTCGCCGTATGTCGTTTATTCAGTAAGTCGCTGTTTCTATTGCTCTCTTCGAGCAACACGGACTTCCGTTGTTTAAGGTAGACTTCGGAGCAATACGGCTTGCAGCCTGCGGCCAGCGTCATGCGTCACTTGCGGCCCATGCGGCCATGCGGCTATACTTTGAATTACAACGTATACTTTGCTACGTATACTTTTACGGCTATACTTTGCTTTGGAACCAAATGAAACTTTGGCTAAACCTGCTGTACATCAAAGTACAGCCGCATGGGCCGCAAGTGACGCAGGCCGCAAGCCGCATTGCTTTGAAGTCTACCTTTACAGATTCATTCTCCTTACTTTCCTTGTTGGCCGAGCGAGCGAAGCGTCAGTTTCGTTTCGACTAGCCGAAAATTATTTTATCTGTCCGGATGTTCTGGCCTACAGGTCGCATTTCCGAACCGATTCTCATGTTTTGTGAGCAGGTATGGTAATTATATAGATTTTTTAGTCAAGCCAGTTTTTCGAAATTAAAAAAAAATGGCGGAAATATATTTAAAAAATCTCATATCTCAGCTATTTAAAAAAAAATAAGCTAAAGAAATAATAAGTGAATTATACGGAAGCATAAACAAAACTCTAAACTTGAAAAAAAATAAGATCGGATTGCGGGTTTAGCTTCCAGCATATTTTTTTTCTGTGGCTGACTAACTATTTAGCTAGGTATTAGATTCTTTTAAGGTTCCATATTTACTGTACTGAGAAGGACAAAGGGTACTTTTTTTTTATCCCAAAATCCCTACGGGAACGAAGGGAGCTACCGAGCGAGCAGAAGCGTCTCAGTTTCGATTGGCCGAAAATTCTTTTGTCTGTCCGGATGTTCTCGCCTACAAGTCTCATTTCTGAATCGATTCTCATGAAATTTTGTGAGCAGGTTCGGTAATTATATAGAGTTTTTAGTCGAGCCAGTTTTTCGAAATTGAAAAAAATGGCGAAAATATATAAAAAAATCTTATATCTCAGCAATAAAAAAAAATCATAAATGACATTTGACTTATTGTTATTCCTATTAAGACGCAACTTTTTTGTATGCGCAACATAGTTATATTCAATAAAACCGCTTTAAATCCATAGTTATATTTTAAATTCTCATACATCATTTACAAAAAAACAATAGATGGCTCAGCAAAGCTTTTAATACTCAATATAATCTTTTTCAGATTGACCTGGGTCTTGGATGTTTATCTATAATGTATTTGTTATAAAATATAGTATCGTTGAGTTAGCACCCCGTAACGCGAGTCCCGAACTTACTTTGGGGCTAATTTAATCTCTGTGATTTGTCCGTATATATTTATTATTTATATTACTTCGAGACACATATCATATCACAAACATAACATGTTTTATTATATATTTTTTCTTATTTCTTTTTATTTTTGACTGTACACAATCTAGTGTATGTTATGTATAAAGTTAATAAATAGCCCCTCTGGCATGTTAGGCGACCAAGACTGTTTCATGAGTTTCTTTCGGCATTTCTTCTCAGCAGTGGTCGTTCCGAAATGCTAGTAGTTTGTAGCTTTGAGACATAATATATTATGATTAAATAATTAGTTATCGACGTGAAATTCCGAATTCCAGGGTACAATATGGGTTCCTCTGCCGTTGATAATCATCGGAGTCATCAGTATAGTGGGCACGCTGGGGTCGCTGCTGTTGCCGGAGACCAAAGGTCGGGCCATGCCGCAGACCCTGGCTGACGGGGAGCGGCTGGTGGCTGAGAATATGCTGTGCGGGTGAGTTGTGATGTCATGTTATAGAAGGTATACTTGCATCCAACGAAGGAAAACATCATGAGGAAACAGTAGCGTAAGTATACCCTTTGGGACCCCTTGGAAAATTCATACGCTTGGACCCTGCATCGTCAGAGTGCCTCACGATAACGAAAAAAGTGATGTGTGATCCTTCCAGTGATGATAATGACGGGGTGCCTTTGCCTGGCCCACCTGGAGGGCCACCCTATTGTTTGGGGCCTTTGTTGCCCTATGCCCAGTATCATTGATCGGGTGCTATTGCTAGATGGCCATCGTCAACTCATTTCGGTTACATTCTAGAAAATTCTCATACTATCACTTATCATATGAAATAATAATCACAATAGTTTTCTCCCTTATCGGGAATAGAGTGGACTCCATATACTTACCCGTAAACTTTTGTCGACCAACGGCCGACGTTATTTATTGATGATCGCTGTTTCTCTCATTTACAGACAAACAGAGCTCGACGAAGAAACCGAAAAACTACCTCCTCTCAAACAGAAAAGTTGACCTCAGGATGAACAGTATTTTAGACCTTTCCCGATAACACTTTTGGTGCAATGCATTTATTGGACTTATGCAGGTATCTCTGATACGTAATTCGATAGATCAATTTATTTACTTATTTAATTTAGGTTGAGTATATGAGGACCTCAACATAAACAGGGTATTAATTAATTTAAACAAATCACAAACAGTAAAATAAAACTTCATATTTAAGTAAAAATATTTTTTTATTTCTTATTTTCCATCAACATTTCCGTTCATCTAATTTCTTATTTTTAAATTATGATTTATTTAAAATTAAAAACTTTAAGCTAACTAATAAAGTAAGTTATCATATTAAGTGCTTGCAAAACAATAAATTCGTTCGTTTTAAGTAGGTATTTGAAAGAAGCTCATAACAAGTATACACAATTACATTACATAAAACAGGCTTTAAAAATCAAATTACAAAAAAAGGCATACGGATAAAACTAGACAAGTACCTAATTATTTCGGAAGACTCCTATAAAAGCACCATACTGATAAATTAGTTAGTACTTAGGTACTTAATTGCACAAAAAATTGTCTTCGGTAAGGTAGATATGTCAATATATTTACATAAATACAATTTATGAGCGTCTAATTTAAATAACTTGAAAAACAGGTATAGATATTTCTTAGTCTCATTGTAATTAAGTAAACAATTTTCATTAACTGATAAAAAGATTTCTTTGATTATGTTTTAAGTATCACAGAATATTTTAACAAAATACATTGTATTAAAATACTATTGTTACTGGTATTTTGCGTATGAAAATAAATCGGGGAATAAATATTATAACATTCATTCACTAAGATGTCTGATCTATTCTACTCACAACTCTGAGTAAGTTGCTGTTTTAATCTCATCAAACATCGAGATTTGTTAAGTTTTATTTTTATAATTAACTATAATTAAATTAAATGGTTTTATCTACTCATGAAAAAAAACACGGCTTTTATTTTTGTCCACATTTTCTAAATTAAATTATATAGTCACTTAAATTATTTATGTAGGTAAATTTGTTCTACCACTTAAACGTTTATTATCATTTTCTCTTACTTATTCTAGGACAAAAATTATTTACTCATAGCACCAAAATATCTTTCTGAGCAAATTATTTATTGCAAATATGTTTTATTAAGTCCATCGTGTTACATCTAAACCTTAGTCAACTTAGGTACGTTTTATCAACAAATTATTGTACAGTTAGGTATGACACCTAGCTGCACAATATTTTTTGTTTTCATTTTTAAGTCACAAAAATATTGTCAATCGGCAAGAAAATTTATTTAAAGGTTTACAAAACTAAAGTTTAGTAGGTACTTTCTTTTTACTGTACTTTTAATTTAGTTAACAACACTAGTAATATGCCTAATAAGGTTCACTAATGTTTCACCAAACAACCTTTCACAAACCATCACTTTATAAACTATCACTTAAAAAACTATACCTTTTAAAAATGTTTCATTTTACAAACTCGTTATTTTAAAAACGTTTCATTTTACAAACTTTTTTTTATATAAATGTTTTACTCTACAAATGTATCGAGTATAAAACTTTTATTTTATAAAGTTTTATTTCATCAAATAACTCTTTTGACAAAAACATCATTTACAAACCTACTATAGGTAAATTATTAATTAAGGGCTGGCAGCTTCTTTGGCCAAAAGCTAAGCAATGCCAATGGCAAAAATAACCTAAACCTAACGTTTTTTCCACCCTCAAAGTCTATCCAGGTAGTCAAAAAAAATAACCTAAACCTAACTTCTTCTCTGCCCTCAAACTTTCCGGGTGGTCATAAAAAAATAACCTGAACCTAACTTCTTTTCCGCCCTCAAAGTCTTTTCAGGTGGTTATAAAAAGACAACCTAAACCCAACTTCTTCGCCCTCAAAGTCTGTCCGGGTAGTCATAAAAAAACTGAACCTAACTTCTTTTCCGCCCTCGAGTCTTTCTGGGTGGTCATAAAAAAAATAACCTGAACCTAACTTTTTCCGACTTTAAATTCTTTCCGGGTGGTCATAAAAATAATAACCTAAACCTAACTTCTTCTCCGCTCTCCAAGTCTTTCCGGGTGGTCATAAAAAAATAACCTAAACCCAACTTATTTTCTGCCCTCATGTCTTTCCGGGTGGTCATAAAAAAAATAACCTAAACCTAACTTCTTCTCCGCCCTCACTCAAAGTCTTTCCGGGTGGTCATAAAAAAAATAACCTAAACCCAACTTATTTTCTGCCCTCATGTCTTTCCGGGTGGTCATAAAAAAATAACCTAAACCTAACTTCTTCTCCGCTCTCCAAGTCTTTCCGGGTGGTCATAAAAAAAATAACCTAAACCTAACTTATTTTCTGCCCTCATGTCTTTCCGGGTGGTCATAAAAAAATAATCTGAACCTAACTTCTTTTACGCCCTCAAAGTCTTTCCGAGTGGTCATAAAAAAAAAACCTGAACCTAACTTCTTTTACGCCCTAAAAGACTATCCGGGTGGTCATAAAAAAAATAACCTGAACCTAACTTCTTTTACGCCCTAAAAGTCTTTCCGGGTGGTCATAAAAAAAAATAACCTGAACCTAACTTCTTTTCCGCCCTCAAAGTCTTTCTGGGTGGTCATAAAAAAAAAATAACCTGAACCTATTTTCCGCCGTCAAAGTTTTTCCGGGTGGTCATAAAATAATAACCTACACCTAACTTCTTCTCCACCCTCAAAGTCTTTCCGGGTGGTCATAAAAAAAATAACCTGAACCTAACTTCTTTTCCGCCCTCAAAGTCTTTCCGGGTGGTCATAAAAAAAATAACCTGAACCCAACTTATTTTCTGCCCTCAAGTCTTTCGGTCATAAAAAAAATAACCTGAACCTAACTTACAGCTCAGATCGTTTGGAGACAAACTTTTTTTTATTTTATTAAAAAACTAAAAATTGTTTATTTACTCCACAAAAAATGGCCTTGGACTACATTACATAGGTATGTGATAAACATTAATTTAATACCATAAAGGACAGTATCGTTGTGGAGATCTGGTGCCCGCGCTAGGTATCAAAGATCCTGTGTTGCAGTTGCAGGTTACCAGGTGGGGACCCGGAATATTTATCAAACGATGTATTTGCCATAAGATATTTTGTCTAACGTTGTTTTACCAATTGAAAATTTAGTAAAATAATTTGTTTGTAAAATGATAATTTGAAGAAACACAATATTTGTCTAGTAATTAGTTTGTAAAATGATCCATTTTTAAAAGAATGAGTTTGACAAAGCATATGTTTTTCAAATGTATAGTTTTACAAGCGTTGTTTATAAAATGATTGTTTTTTAAATAATAATTTGTAATATGAGGGTGTACCGCCTAATAAATGTTTGCCTCAAGTGAGCCTCAAGAGCATGCAACGTTTACGAATTAGGTAACATTAATTTTTATTACCTAACTTTTTTATTTAGATCCACCCATTCAAATGGAAATTATTCCACCTAACACACATTCTATTATTAGGCAAGACAGTCAAGGGCGTAAACCCTAAATAAGTGTCAACTATTAATTGGTTGAATTATATTATGTGATGAGAGATTTGTCGTTTTCATTCTTCTGCCACATTTCAGTTTCTTCTTTGACTGGATTTTTGTATCTGTGAATCAATTTTATTAATCAATTAAGATTTTTAATGTTTTTTTATCCCGTACGCTAACCAATTCCTAAATCTGAGCTAACCTTCAACCGTAAAAAGAACATTAAATAGAAAATGAAAATATTTTTTTGTGATTGGTTTGCGATTTTGACGCGACATTAATTTTTGAAATTATATTATTAAATCAACCTGAAATATAGGTTTTCAACTCGGTCCACCATAATAAGTAAAATTAAAAAAAAATCCATTCAATATAAACATCCCCAATATAAGACAAATATTTAAAACAAAATTATTCCACAATTGTAATAATATTTAAACAAGCTAATTATTTAAAAATAAAAAACACGACTGACATCTTACATAGCCTATGTCATTCGGGCTAATGCAAGGAATCTAACAATACCTCTCACATCAAAATCTGTTAAGCCGTTCAGGACTTATGGTGGAATAAAGAAATTACATACATACATACATACATGAACCCTGAAAACATAACACTCCTTTTTTGGTCAGTCGTGTAAAAAGAACTTATAGATATTATCGTAAGCTAGTTAAATGGTTGACGGAGATTTGTATACATATTTCAAATAGTCAAGGAAAATAAAACAATATTTCTAATAGGTAATCATAAAAACAAGAAACAAAAAGTGTTGTCTCGCACATGGATATAATGCCATCTCAGTCTAACATTAAGAGTACAGAACAGTCTAAATTAAAAAAAGATCTCACCCGCATAGAGAAAACTCCCTTACTAGCCGTTCCCCATCAGCGATGGTCTGCGGCATCGGCCGCCCGCGCGTCTCGGGCAGCAGCATGCCGAACACGGCCGCCACGAACGCGGTCACTCCCAGGATCAGCAGGGGAAGGGAACTCCAGATCAGTTGCTGGAAGATACAACACGAGCATATAAATCAAAACATTCATTGTTATTTAATTAAATGCATGCAGGTTGGTTACATTTTTACTAAACTCTATTCATTCTTACTTGTCCTATGATGTAAACAATCTTCACAGTACTTTTGTTGAATTTTGTTAAAAATAAATCAAATATTAGTTCAAACCTAAACATTGTAAAGTAAAACATTCATTAACCACGAAAGTAATTTCCTGAAAAGTCTATTTTAATTTATATTATTGTAAAATCATAAAAAGACATGGTAAGATTGTTTACATAATAGGACAATTAGGAAAAAACGGACTTTATCTAAATTTAATGTAATCTAGGCAAATAAATTTCTATCTATCAACAATCAAATCATTTTATCCATACACCCATACTAATATTATAAATGCGAAAGTCTGTCTGTTACGCTTTCACAGCTAAGCCAATGAAACGATTTTGATAAAATTTACTATGGTTATAGTTGAAAACCCGAGGTCGAACATAGGCTACTTTTTTTTCACTCCTACTCCTAAGAGGCTGAAACGAAGGTCAAAGTTTGTATGAAAAACACATAAAATTTGCCGAAAAAATTAATGTATACCAAAAAATTCCCATGGGGGTCATGACCTCCCCTAAATACGCTGCCTACGTCAGTAAGTATCTATTTCCTTTATATCTTTTTCATCGATGCTATCCACGCCAGTAAATATCTATTTTCTATCTTTTTCCTCGATGCTATCCGTATATACAGGGTGACTTTTTATCCAGTGTCCAAAAGACATTGTTCATCGCCGGCTTACTGCGGACAGTTCGTGCAATAAATAAAAGTATTATCATTCATCATAATTAATGTCAAATAGATTTTCTTAATATATATTGGAGTATGAATATCTATAATTAATATATACAATTTAGTAAGTATTTTTTGCGTTTCCGTTATTAAAATCAAAGATGTCGGCCTTTACGTCTGTGCTGGGATGCCATTATCTAAAATAATATTACATTTAAGGAGTTTATTTTTTATTCTTTGATGAAAGACTGGATTAATTAGGTAATTTTTTAGCATAATATGTTAGTTTTATGTATTAAGTATACTCATATCATTTCATATTTATATTTTTTGAATGAAGAATTATGTATTTATTTTAATTTTTACTTAAGTAATTCAATATTGCATTTTCTTTACCTGGTAACACTCGATTCTTCAGCGCGGCTTTATTTTGACGTTGACATGTTGTCTTCGGTCGACATTGACACTTGGATACTTGTCAACAATTGTCAACGTCAAAATAAAGCCGCGCTCAAGAATCGAGTGTTACCAGGTAAAGAAAATGCAATATTGAATTAAGTATTTAAGTAAAAATTAAAATAAATAATTCATTCTAAAATATAAATATGAAATGATATGCATGTACTTAATATAAAACTAACATAGTATGCTAAAAAATACTTAATTAATCCAATCTTTCATCAAAGAATAAAAAATATACTACTTAAATGTGATATTATTTTTAGATAATGGCATCCCAGAACAGACGTGAAGAAAGGCCGACATCTTTGATTTTAATAACGGAAACGCAAACAATACTTACTTAATGGTATATTTTAATTACAGATATTCATACTCCAAGATATATTCCGAAAATCTATTTGACATTTATTATGGTGAATGATAATACTATTATTTATTGAACGAACTGTCCGCAGTAAGCCAAGCTCCCATACACTTTGAACGAAGTCCTTTATATATTAGATTCCTTTTCGAAAATAATTAGACCCGTATTTTGTCGTTAAGTACCTCTCCATACAAAAAATCGAAATAAAGCATGCTTAAGTTATCCCGAAAGTGTTTACGATAGTTGACCATCAGGAGACCCGCTTGCTCGTTTGCCGCCCTATGTTATAAAAAAAAAGTTGACACTGCACGCCGCCGTACACACAGAATTGCCGATGCCGGCGCACGTGACCGCGCGCGACGTACCTATATAGTCTAGTATGTTTGACTCGGGTGTCAATATTGAAAGGATTCTCTATTCAAGAAAATTATTTCTAAATTGAAATTTTACATACTGTTTTTTTTTCAAAATCTCAATGTATTAATTATACCTAATACCTAGAAAAAATTTGGACACTGGATAAAAAGTCACCCTGTATAGAAGCTACTACCTTACCGAATAAACAATATACGGCGACATGACAGTAGCCACGTATCCGCTGACGTGTATGAGCGAGGAGCCGGAGGCGCGCACGGCCGTGGGCAGCAGCTCCGTGCTCCACTGGATGGCCGCGTTGTACGACATGTTGATGCAGAAGCGCGCCATTATGGCCAGCGTCACTTGGGGAATACCTGGACCAAAGATTTCATATTCATCATCAGTCATACTAATAAAATTATAAAACTTTATTTCGAACTAGTCCATATTTTGTTAGTATACAAATTGTTCTTAAAAACTAATGTTAGTAACGCTTACGTTTGCATTTGGTTCAATTAACCTGGTGTACGCTTCAATGCATAAACGCATCCACCCAGTGCCTCACAAAAGAGTTTTCCAGCCAGGGTACTGAGTAATTACTATTCGTATATAGATTTTATGATTGCCCCAACTGTTGGGCTTCCTTTTGGATGGATAAGTAAGGAGAAAGGACAAATGACCCACCACGCGGGCCCAATGCAGATTATCAGCCGGGTCCAAAACGGCTTAACTTGCCTTCAGAAGCACGAAAGAGCTCGAGATAATAAAATTTTGACTGCTTATTACGAAAATTTCTTAAAGGTACTATTAAGGATTTGTAGGCTGGTAACACTACAGCGTAAATATTAAGGGATTTGTGTAAGGGCAACACTAGGGGTACAGCGCCGCCACGGCTACTGCGGAGGCGCTGGCACAACTCTCTCTCTCTCTCTCTCGAAACGCGGGTGAAAAAAAGATGGCTGCGTAGCCGGCGTTTTTTATTTATATTTAATAGTACCTTTAGGAACAAATGCAGCAGCCAACGTAAGTACGCCAGCAGTCATCATGGGGCCGCAAGTCAGCATTCTACGACCCCATCTGAAAACACAAACATTCTAGTCAAATAATTTAATAAGTATAAACTCAAAAGTAATTATAAAACATTATTGAAAAGTTTTGCGAAAGTTTTGAATTTCCCGCCCGGTTCGTTTTAGTGTTGCTCGCTCATGTTTCCGCCAGATGCGAACCAAGATTTATTTAATATTATTGTTTGTAATATATTGGGTAAAACTAAACGCAGGCGTTTCGCATTGCTGCCGCCAGAGGGCGTTCGGGGTTCTCACATTGCTCGCGTGCAAGATGGGTCGTGGACGGTCGCCATTGTCCCATGCGATATCGGTTTGATTTTAATACGCGAGAGGTCCCGCGTTCTTTGATTGCTAATTATCTTGAGTTGTATTGGTGAATTTCCTGTTTGTTAAATAACTATTGAACTTTGTGTTTGTGTGCCCGTCATTGTGACTTTCTCCGGTGGGATGTGACGCGTGGCTGCTCGCTCACAGCTATCTGTTGCCGAGCCGATTTCGGGAAGAAATCTATTTATTTGTTCTGGGGCATTGAGATCTCATGGGTTAGGTAGGGTGATTAGGAATTCCCCCTTCCCGAAGACACTCAAGTTTGGATCCGAAGAGAAAGAAGATTTAGCTTGGTAAGTGGTTTTCCATTGTAATTAATTTATAGGTTAGGTTATTATATAGGGCCCTGTAGCTCCCTTCATAAGCTACGGTGGTAGCAGACTGCGTTAAGTTAGTTAGGTTTTAGTCGGGCAAACGTGGTGCCGCGTGGAGATTTTTTCCCGGTACTTATTTTTACCGGTGGTTTTTCCCGGTGAAGTTCCGGTACAGAATTCTTCCCGCCGCTTCGTTTGTCCGGATTCTCTCTGCCACATTTTCTGGCAGCAGAGCGTAGTTGCTCTGCACACCCTCTGGTAGCAGAGCGTAGTTTATCTACCCTCTATTTGTTCGTTTGTAAAAAATAATTAATTGTTTGTAAAAATTATTAGATTTTTCTTAGTTTGTTTGTATAAGAATATTTGTAACCTTTTTTGTATTTGTTTGCGGTTTGTACCGTGCGTTCCGGGTTTGTGCCATTCTCATACCTACCGCGGTTCTTCGTGTAGTTGTTTGATTTTGTTGTTTTTTATTTACCTTTTGTTATTTTTTGTTTGTGACTTGACGCGATGGCGAAGGTCCCCAATGCTAAGGCGACACTCGCCAACGAATTGAGATGGTTTGTGACGGCCGGTGGACTCCTGTCCCGGAAGGACAGGAGGCCGCTATACTGGAAAGAGCGGATCAGCTCCGCTCACGATTGAACAACGCGGAAGCGGCCATGGCGGCGCTTACCGAAGCCGACCTTACCCCGGAGGTCTACGCAGGTCACGTGGCGGACCTGGACCAGATCCTGAGTCTGCACGATGACATCGTGGAGGCGGCGGCCGCAATAAGGGCGAGACAGGCTGGCGGACCAGCCCCTCGCACACCTGTTAGACAGGAAGGACCAGCGGTTACTGGTCGGCTCCCCACCCTTCAACTGTCCCACTTTGGGGGTAGGATGGAGGAGTGGGTGGCATATAAAAATATGTTTGAGTCCCTGGTCGTAGCACGACAGGATTTGTCGAAGGCCCAGAAGATGGCCTACCTCCTCTCCACTCTTGAGGGTGAAGCGCGGTCGCTCATCCAGCACCTCCGGGTGGAGGACGACCAGTACGACACGGCTTGGGAGTTATTGAACTCCCGCTACCAAAACTTACGTTTGTTAGCGGATGCGCACGCCGCACAGTTGATGGCCCTGCCCAAGGTGGCCAACAGGGCACAGTTGCGCCTGCAGTTGCTCACGCCCGTTACAGTGGCCTGTAACGCGCTCCGCACACTGGGGCTGCCGGTGGACCAATGGTCTTTTTTGTTGGTGCACATTGTATTGGGCAAATTACCCAATGACATCCGCTCGCGATTTGAGCGCGAGAATGCGGAGCGGGATAGCACCACCCTACCAACATTCACTGACTTGGTGAAGTTTTTGGAATTTGAGGCACGGGCTGCTGAGAATACCATGACGGACTCAGCGCCATCCAGAGCGCCTGAACGTAGGCCCTTGGAACCCTCATGGCGAGGGAAGCCCCAACAGGGACGGCAACCGCCACCGCGTGGAGCTGGTGTGCGGGTTGCACACACGGCAGCAGTCGCGGGGGACGCGGACTGCCTGCAATGTGGCCGGATGGGCCACAGCCTGCTGCAATGCAGGGACTGGCAGAGACTGCCAGTACAAGATCGGCGCCGCATGGCAAGGCGGCATGAACTTTGCTTTTACTGTTTGGGCAGTCACTATGCACGTGACTGTCCCAGAGCCATACCATGCAGTGCATGCCGTGGGCTGCACCACGTGATGCTCTGCATGAACCGGAACGGGGATGGCCCCCGGTTGTTGAGGCAGGGGTCCCCTATGGGCGGGGGCGCTCCTGCGCGAAGCCCTCCACCACCGGACGGAGGACGCGGCTTCGCTCGTCGCACCCCCCCTCGGGAGGGGGGTCGCGTACCTGCGCGGGTCTTGGCGGACCGGGACCACGCGCCCCAAGGTCATGGCCAGTATGTAGCTGGCCAGGCCCCGGATAGGGCCCCCATGGGCGGGGGCCCTAGATCGGACGGGAGAGTGGGGACACCCCCCTCCACGCGAGTTACCAATACCCAACACATGCAGCCGCAGCGGTTTTCTCCGCCGCTGCACGAGTACCCACGGCTGGAGTACCACCCGCCGTACCATCTGTATGGCCGGGCCGCGGGTTATGCCCCCCCTCAGATGGGGATGTGCACTCGCCCGCCATATTATCCGGGTCAGTGGCGCGCCCCTGGTTTGGAGAGAGTGGGGAGCCCGTAACTAGCTTGCTCCCTTGCTGGGACAGAGCCGCGGACGGTTCTGCTCCCTACCGCGGTGGTCCGCGTATGGGGTCGTGGGGGGGAAGCCATTAATTTGAGAGCTCTGTTGGACTCAGGGGCTCAAAGCAGTTTGGTTACCACTCGAGTGGCACGCCAGTTAGGTTTAGTCGTGGAAGACTCGCCTGTGCCACTTCTTGGAGTTGGTGGCATACAAGTGAAGTGTCTGACGGGCCAGACACTTGTCACCTTTTCTTCGCTGAAGTCCTCCACAATGAGGATCACGACTTCGGCTATGGTAATGGATACCATTGCGGGTTGGCACCCCTCGACAGACATACCGCCGGGTGTGTTGTCTTTGGTTTCGGGTCTGGATTTGGCCGACCCCTTTGTCTTTCATCCCGGCCCAGTGGACTTGCTCCTGGGCTCGGACGTATTGGGTTGGATTTTGTTGGGTACACAGAAGGCTCTGGGTTCGTCTTCACTGATGGCAGTGTCTACGATTTTTGGTTTTGCCCTGATGGGCCCTGTGTTTGATAGTGGCACCGCGGAAGGAGCCACCGGTTGTCGCATCTGCGTCCTTGGCCAAGACCATGCAAAGGTTTTGGGAGGTGGAGGAGCCACCTATGAGTTCCAGGATGGATCCGGAACACGCTGAGTGCGAAGCCCTTTTTCGATCGACCACGGAGAGGTTGCCCTCCGGTCGGTTTGTAACTAGGTTACCCTTTGTTGCCTCTCGTCCTAGCCTAGGGCAAAGTAGGGCGCTTGCGGAGAAACGACTGCTGTCCATGGAGCGACGTATGCAGCGTGACCACGTACTTCGCGATAAATATATTGAATTTATGCGCGAGTACGAGGATTTGGGTCACATGTCTCCGGCTCGAGTTGATTGGAGCTCAACTGAGCATTATTTTTTGCCCCACCACGCGGTGGTGAAGGCCTCAACAGGCAAATTGAGGACCGTCTTCGATGGGTCCGCACCCACTTCGAACAGGGTTTCGTTGAATCTGTGTTTGCATTCGGGTCCCAAATTGCATAGGGACATAATTGACATCATCTTGAACTTTAGAAGACATCAAGTGGTTTTTGGTGCGGACATCCGGATGATGTTCCGCCAGACAGTCATACATCCTGAGGACAGGCGATTCCAGTTGATACTCTGGCGTGAGCGCCCTGAGGATCCTGTGACGGTGTATGAACTCAACACAAACACGTATGGTTTGAAATCTAGTCCCTATATCGCCATCAGATCATTGCTTGAATTGGCAGAGCGGGAACGGATCCGCTTTCCCCGTGGGGCTTCCGTGCTGTCACGTGACTTGTATGTTGATGACGTGTGCACCGGAGCCCAAAGTATTGAGGAGGCCCTCCTACTGCGGGATGAATTGATTGAAATATTGAAAACGGGTGGCTACGAGCTACGTAAGTGGTTGTCCAATGAGCCTAGAGTTCTAGAAGGGATCCCGGAGGATCACCAACAGAACCCTCACCTGTTTGAGGATGTGGATGATCCCAACAGGATAGCGGTGCTGGGCATGCAGTACCAGCCGCTAACCGATATTTTTACATTCCAAGTGGACTTGGAAATACCAAAGGTCTGGACTAAGAGAACGGTGTTGTCCGTAATAGCTCGTATGTTTGATCCAAGCGGTTGGATCAGTCCAGTAATATTCTCTGCGAAGTGTCTTCTTCAGAGACTTTGGACTTTGGGCGTCTCGTGGGACGAGCCGCTGTTTGGCTCTCCATTGGATGATTGGCTCGAGTTGTTTTCATCGATTAAGGAAGTCAATCGGATTGCCTTGCCTCGTCGAATATTGCCACCCGGGAAATATCGAGCCAGCCTGCATGGCTTTTGTGACGCGTCGGAGCGAGGCTACGCCGCGTCAGTCTATATGCGGACAGTTGACGCCGATGGCCGGGTCAATGTCTCGCTTTTGTTAGGGAAGAGCAAGGTCGCCCCCATCAGGACTAGGCTGACTATTCCCAAGCTTGAGTTGAGTGGAGCTCACCTTCTCTCTAAATTGTTGCATCACGTTGCATGTGAGCTGGCGGCCACGGTCGAGATACGGGACATCTTCGCCTGGTCGGATAGCCAGGTCGCGCTTGCATGGTTGCGCGCGGCCCCACATACCTTGGAGGTTTTTGTGGGAAATCGGGTTTCCCAAATCCAGAATATCGGAATTGATATAACATGGAGACATGTGCCGGGAGAGCTTAACCCAGCGGACTGTGCTTCCCGAGGTTGTACGGCACCAGAATTGGTGTCACACCCGCTCTGGTGGGGTCCAGAGTGGCTGATGGGATCAGAAACATCTTGGCCTGTCTGTCAGACAGATGTTACTTCTTTGAGTTTGACTGGGCTCCGTGTACATGCTGTAGTCGCTGAGACGACGTCGGAGCCGGATTGGCTACTTGCTCGGTATAGCAGCTTGGATAAGCTTCTGGGTGTCACCAGTTGGATTAAGCGTTTCATACATAATTGTAGAAACCCACAGGCAAAGCGGTTGGAGCCGATTGCAGGTGCAGAAGAGCGCCGGAGCGCATTGTTGCATTGGGTCCGTGTCGTGCAGACCGGACGGTTTGAGTCGGAGCTTCGTATTTTGCGCGACGGACGCGCTAAGTTGAAGGGCGCGGTCGCTCGTTTGAACCCGTACATCGACTCGGATGGGCTTCTTCGGGTTGGAGGCAGGCTCCGGAAGGCGGATCTTCCATATGAGACTCGCCATCCTCTGTTGTTGCCCAAGGGCGGACCCTTGGTGCAGCTTTTGGTGTCTGATCGACACATTCGTAACGCCCATGCTGGGTGCAATGCTTTGTTGGCTATTTTGCAACGCGAGTTTTGGATTTTGTCTGCCCGAAGAGCAATCCGTAGTGTCCTGTTTCGATGTATTGCATGTTATAGGTTGAAGGCATCCACGATGCAACCACAGATGGGTGATTTGCCCGCTGATCGAATCCGACCTTCGAGGCCGTTTGACGGCGTTGGAACCGATTTTGCCGGTCCCTTTTCGATCAAGGCTTCTCCCTTTCGTAATGCCCGTATTGTGAAGGGCTATTTGTGTGTATTTGTTTGTTTGGCCACCAAGGCTGTCCATTTGGAGGTGGTATCAGCTCTGACTACGGAGGCCTTCGTCGCCGCGTTGGATCGCTTTGTTTCGCGTCGAGGTCTACCTTCCCTTATTAGGTCTGATAATGGCACAAACTATAAGGGAACTGTAAATTATCTTAAGGATGTTTCTGTGTTTATTGATAAAAATTGTACTAGTTTAAGTCAAATTGCTGCCCAAAGGGGAATAACCTGGAAGTTTAGTCCCCAAGTTGCCCCCATTGGGGAGGGATTTTTGAAGCGGCTGTGAAATCCGCAAAGACCCACCTCCGCCGCATTATCGGAGAAACGGCTCTAACTTTTGAAGAGCTGGCCACAGTGTTTTGTAAAGTTGAGGCGGTCCTCAACTCTCGTCCTCTCTGTCCGCTATCTCCAGATCCAAATGACTTGGAAGTTCTCACCCCTGGTCATTTTTTGGTGGGAGGGCCTTTGAATGCCCTGCCCGAATACCCGTGGAAGGACGAACGCGTATATCGGTTGTCGCGTTTTCAAATGTTGCAGCAAATGAGCCAGGACTTTTGGCGTCGCTGGTCGCTTGAATATTTGCATTTGCTGCAGCAAAGAGTGAAGTGGACAGACAGGACTGAGCCTCCCAGGGAGGGTGATTTAGTATTGTTAAAAGAGGCAAATTTGCCCTCATTGCTTTGGCGACGAGCTCGCATATTACGTTTGATTCTTGGCGGAGATGGCACTCCGCGTGTGGCTGAGGTGTTGGTCGACGGTTCGATTTTAAGGAGAGGTGTGACCTCTCTCGCCCGCCTTCCCGTAGAGTAAGCTAGCGGTCTGCTTCTCAGACCGGGACGGGGATGTTTGTAATATATTGGGTAAAACTAAACGCAGGCGTTTCCTGTTATCGCCGCCAGGCGTTTTGGGGTTCTCACATTGCTCGCGTGCAAGATGGGTCGTGGACGGTCGCCATTGTCCCATGCGATATCGGTTTGATTTTTAATACGCGAGAGGTCCCGCGTTCTTTGATTGCTAATTATCTTGAGTTGTATTGGTGAATTTCCTGTTTGTTAAATAACTATTGAACTTTGTGTTTGTGTGCCCGTCATTGTGACTTTCTCCGGTGGGATGTGACGCGTGGCTGCTCGCTCACAGCTATCTGTTGCCGAGCCGATTTCGGGAAGAAATCTATTTATTTGTTCTGGGGCATTGAGATCTCATGGGTTAGGTAGGGTGATTAGGAATTCCCCCTTCCCGAAGACACTCAAGTTTGGATCCGAAGAGAAAGAAGATTTAGCTTGGTAAGTGGTTTTCCATTGTAATTAATTTATAGGTTAGGTTATTATATAGGGCCCTGTAGCTCCCTTCATAAGCTACGGTGGTAGCAGACTGCGTTAAGTTAGTTAGGTTTTAGTCGGGCAAACGTGGTGCCGCGTGGAGATTTTTTCCCGGTACTTATTTTTACCGGTGGTTTTTTCCCGGTGAAGTTCCGGTACAGAATTCTTCCCGCCGCTTCGTTTGTCCGGATTCGCTCTGCGCACATTTTCTGGCAGCAGAGCGTAGTTGCTCTGCACAATTATTAACAAAACAGTCTAAAACAGACAGAAGTTAATAAAAGTTAAAGAATTTCATAAATTCTTGTGATATTGTTATCACTTACCTGTCTAAAACAATAGCAAGTAACGTCACTGAGGGTATTTCCGTAGCGGAAGTCAGGGTAAATGTTATGAAGAAGTCTAAGCCGAGGCCCTCAGACATGCGTACTAGCCCGTCGAAGATGATGGCGCATGACATGTACACCATCACCATGAAAATCATGGCATTCCGAAGCGGCGGGCTTCGGAACACCGCGAGAGAGATTCATTAGTTTGCCGCGTTTGGCGGGACGATACCTGTGACAAAAATTAAAAAAAAATAAGGCACGGCGAGTTTGAGCTCGATGTGCAATAGGGCAATACGGTGGGCAAATAAGAAGCAGGACTCTTCAAGTTCAATAATCAAAAAAATATACATATTATTAATGTATCTTGGCTGAATGGACAGGATGGTTTTGTTTCTTAAAAATATCTGTCACTGTCAAACATATTTCAAAAAAGTCTAACTTGACATTGACAGCAATGTATGGAAGCAATTTTGTGATTGAATTGAAATTCATTGAAAATTTGGAGAGAAAGTATGTAAACATTTTAATTTAGGAAAAGCAAAAGGAACCACAAAATGATTTTGATTTGATTATTTACATATATGTAGTGTACCTCTATATATCATAAAAGTATAAGTATAAACACGTATTGATAAGTATCATAGTGGAATTTGGTTGGATGTTTCTTACTAGTACATAATATAAATTTCACCATTATTCTTTACTTTGATACTATTAATGGTATACACGAGTCACAGCAAAAAAATGCCGTTTAAAGTAGTGCAGACAACAGAAAAAGGAAAGCCAGTATTAACGGCGGTGCCCCACGGCTGGGAGAAAGATGGCACTTTATTTTGGCCCAAAAACCAAGCAGACAAACTTATAAAGGTTGAAGATATATACCCTGAGGACAATTGGATCCCTATAACTTGTGAATTGAAGCGAGATAATATAAGTAATTATGACGAAGCTCAGGTCGAAATAAGTTCTATTTTGTATAGAGGTGTTGGAGGACATGAACAGAATAGAAATCAGAATGTGGTGAGTGAATTTGTTCAAGCTCCTTTATCCTGTAAAGCATGCGAAACCTCAATATCTTAACATCTATTATTAAATCATATCAATAGCTGGTGGTTGTGTATATGTTTATGGATACATACATGATACACACCATATTTCATCTTGAAATAATAATTTTGATTGAATATGTAATGATTTTGGAATATTCTACATTTTATATGTATATTATACATTTATCTCCTTTGACTGTGTTATAAAAAGAATTGAAACCAATAGAATGAAGTTTTAAATTAATTTGCTTATTGATACATCAGGACAATAATTGATTGTGTATTGTAGGAAGCCCCAGCTTCGTCTCGGTCTCGTGGCAACCCGATTGAGTTAAAGATTGAAACAAGCTCACAAGACCCATTGGTATATGAGGAACAAGCTCCAGCCGCATTATCTGCTGGGATGGAACTAATGTTGGAGAACCAACGGATCATGCTGGAGAACCAAAAGAAAATCATGCGGAAGTTAAAATGACTTTACTTCAAAGTTGGACAGTCTAATGGCAAGACGAAGTGATATTCAATGTTTTGATACAAATGAGTATGAGAAGTTCAATCCAATAGATAACCAACAAGAGTTGGAGGATTTTGAAAATGATTTAAAGGATCCAGAAAAAAGAAACAGTTTCTTTAAAAGATTCTCTATCATATGTCAGGGGAGAGCTGACGGTCTGAACTGTGCATATTTTTTAATAGATATGTTCTTCACTCGTAAATTCATGACCAAATGTTCGTGGGCTGGTGGGTCATGGTATCAGCACACAAAAATTCCATTTAAAGTATACAACAATGTCATTACCTTGTTCCACAGCTTGATACATGATTGTGATAAAAATTTCTCTCTTATGGATTGCCATAACTTTTTCAAGATGATTCTAAAGAATTCTGGTAAAAGATCAGTATCCAAATGCGTTAGGGCCTCATGTAAGAGAACAAGACTAAGCAAAAACATCATATCTGAAATACAAATGACACTTACTCAAGAAGGTGAAGTTGGTTATGAATATGAGGAAAGTCGTGATGGTCTAGAAGAGGATCTGAATAGAAAGAACAGGAGAAAACAAAGTGATGTGGAGACTTCTGAAGGTGAAACGGATGCAGAGAAGGAACTTAATGAATCTGATGGTTATATCAGAGAAAAGAAATGAACAGCTGTTTAATTATTTGAATTTGAATTACTGAAAATAAAGATCTGTTCTTTAATTTTGATTATAAAGGTAATCATTATAATCTAAAGGTAATATAATTAAAAAGCTGGCTATCTTAACCAAGTGTATTATTAAATATTGGAAGACAAATTCAAGAAGAAGCCATGAGAAGACAAGATGGTCGGATGAACTTAGGGCAATCAACAGAAAGTGGATAGAAAAGACCAGAGGTAGAGACACATGGGAAGAGAGTGGGGTGGGGAGGCTTTTGTCCAGCAGTGGGACATATTATAGCTGCAAAAAAGATCATTAAGTATCCGGAAGATACGCAAGACTGGCAGGAGCAGAACATACTCGTACATACAGACTGGAGTACATATTAAAATTATGTTGATTAGTTTAAGTTAATTTAATGTTGTTATAATACTTTTACATTTTACTAGCATTAAGAGAATAAAATGTTTAGTGTAATGATACAATTGTTTTTTGTTACTTATAATGCGTCATGATTTTCAGACATATTAAGGTTTCTTTATATTCTATATGTCACATGACAAGATAGAAAACTTCATAATTTAAAAAAAAATATCTGATCTTATCAGATTTAGATATTGCCCTGGATACATTATCACCATTTGGTGTTATCTCACAAAAAGTTGATGATATTATGTCGCAGTGAACTGGTCACCATGTCACCAGTCATCACAGACCAAGGTCGTCGATAAAAGAATACATTGACTTATTTCAAAGATAATGTAAACAATGATATTGTATTATCTGATAACGCCTCATGGCCAGACATGTCGATAAAAGGACCAATATCTAAAGGCTACTGTATCTATAGGTGCATCCATACCGCAATTATTTTAAACCCCGACTCAATAAGAGTTATAAGTTTGGCGTGTCTGTGGCATCGTAGCTGCCAAACTGATGAACCGATTTTGATCTAACCTTTGATGTGTCCCACTGCTGTGCAAAGGCCTCCCTTTCTGCCTCTACAATTCTCGAAGTCAAAGTCATTTTTTTTTTATTGAAACTTGGCCTTCAAAGAAGGCTCTTTTTCACGTCGAAAACTAATCGTCGATCCAAAGTGAATGGCGAAAAACCACTTTTTGAAAGACCTACAGGCGTAAAAAATGATAGATAGATAGATCAACACTTTATTGCACCATTTACAAAAGAACATACAAAAGAGACAAAATTAAATACAAAAATGAGCGCAAAGGCGGGCTTATCGCAAATGCAATTTCTTCCAGCCAACCTTTGGGTGGAAGGAAATATACATGACAAAAATGTAGGGTGCAGTAAACACTAAAGATAAAGGATAATAAACTAAACATTGATAAAATAAATATACACAATCAGGACAATATGGAAATAAATAAAATTAAAGACTCAGATAGATGACTCAGATGTGTGTACTTACAATAAATTCGTCGATAATATCCTGTGGCACCTTAGTACCGTTGACCCGCTCGAAGCGTCTCACGACCTCCACGGCCTGGTTGATGCGGCCGCGGGAAGACAGCCATCTGGACAAGGCATTTGGAGATGAACAGGCAATCAAATATCTTCCTCATTTTGAAGTATTTTTGGTACTCTAGTTGGCGTGATAAACTGACTGATAGGTACACATACATACATGTATACTACCTAGAGATTACTTAACAATTATCGCATCAGAAGTCTAGTTCAAAATAGCCTCACCTGGCGCTCTCCGGCACTAAGACAGGTAAGAGCAGCGCGCACAGCATCGGCAGTGACGTCACTATGAGCAGCGTTCGCCAGCCACGGCAGGACCAGGCAGCTGGACCCGAACAACAGCGCTACACCTTTCTCTCTCTCTCTAGCCATTCCACCAGAACATCAGTAATCTAGCGCACTCACCTGGCGCTCTCCGGCACTAAGACAGGCACGAGCAGCGCGCACAGCATCGGCAGTGACGTCACTATGAGCAGCGTCCGCCAGTCCGCCAACCAGACGGCCAGCCACGGCAGGACCAGGCAGCCGGACCCGAAGAATAAGGCGATGGACATGTTGGCCACCCATGTGCGGTGGCGAGGACCCACGTATTCTAGGACTGGTAAGAAAATACACTTTATAACGTTTTTTTATATGATTCCTTCCTATAAATGGGCATTCCTCCTACATAATTCCCGATGATGGTATTTGGGGTAGGTACAAATAACCCAAGGTTTTTTTGGCAATAAACTCCCAGCGGTCCAAAAATCCTTTGATCTCAAAAAAATGCCGCCCATACAACTACTCCCAGGCGGGTCCACGGCAATAAAAAAATAGTTTCAACGGGTCCACGAGTTTTAAAAGTACAGTCGCCTACAGTTATTGTTTGTATTTTTATTAATTCTATAAAAGATTATCTGTATATAAAAAATTGCTTGCTGACTTATTGGTATATCAACGCAGAGACGAAACCGCTGAACGTAGAAACTTAAAATTTCGCACAGAGGTTCGTTATATAGTCTAAGTGAGCACTTAGAATTTGGGGTGGAAATTCCAAAATTCCATTCTTAGAGTAAGGGGTGAATCACTATCTCACTCCCTCAAAGTTGAACAATCGGTTTATGTTAAAAAGCATTCTTAACTGTGTACTTAAGTGATATCAAAAAAGCTCTGATCTTTGCAATAATTCTCCCTAAGACTGTTAGGTTTTTGTTGAAATCTTAATACTAATTAAGTTCATGACGGATACAAAAAAAATAACAAATTATTATCGACTTCAATCTGCTGACTACTGTACTTATCATAAATTTCGTGGACCCACCTGAAATCACTTATATGGAATTTAAATATTTGACGTGGACTTGCTGGTACTAAAATTTTGGACCGCTGGTAGATTGCCGTTTTTTTTAAATTAAAGATGGGTTTGCTCTTGACCACAATCTTGTCCGAGGACAGAGATGAGGTCTACGATGTAGCGAGCTTACCCAGAAGCAGCCTATTCACTCTGGTTGTGAAGAGAGTCAGGTTGTATGTGCTCGGAAACACAGACGCAGGCAGGGAGTTTCACTGCTTCGCTGTGCGCATTAGGAATGAAGTAATTCCGAACCTCGGACCCCGCTTTTTAAAATAAGATGTAGGTCACATAAAACCCATGTTAATAAAATATGCTAGAGCCATCGAGAAATTTAAATTAACTGTGTACAAACAAATATCATTAAAAAAATACTCTACGATTGTAATTAACGCCAACCGAATTTGGGTCAAAGTACTCAACAGTAATCATCCACTTCAGTTTACAAAGTCGATTCCATGATATGGGATCTTGAAATACGTGCGTGAAAAAATGATATGCCAATGATTGCAAGTTCACAAGTTGCAACTAATAGTAAACTAAATAGGTATGTAACACCATTTTGACTGTAGTCTGTTTATTATTTGCCTCCGCCATATTTGGGAACAGCTCTGTTAATCAATTCCCACGAGAATGTTTAATGGTTTAAATTACCCTTTTTAATTATCAATCCGTTAATTGTAGCATACGAGTATGATGTATGTGGCGGAAATGAATCATTAAGCTAAATGCAATGCTCTGCAAATGAGCAAAAATTTAATGATATTATTTATTTCATATCTAGGTAGATCGTTGTTTCAAATGAGAGTCCATAAGCTCACGGTAGCCCCTTGTAAATTTTTTCTATTATCTATTTATAACTAGTTCAAATATCTCATGATTATTTTTCCTTGACCCTGCATTCTGAAAGTAGGTAAGTATGTAGTGCGAGTCCTATACCGGCTAACAATCTCATTAAAATCATTTTGTCATTAAATTAGTTAAAAGGGATGATAGAAGGACTAACTAATCATGAGAAAGTATCTATTATGGTTTTGTTACCTAATATATACATCATCATGAAGCAGCTGTCGTAGGCCATGCCGACCAGGAACCGCGCCAGCGCGAAGTCCCACAGCCCACTGGTGAAGATACTGGCGATGCTGCCTACAAACCCGACGAGGTTCGTGCCTGAAAGGAACCATACTTCAGTCCATAGATGGCTAAATCATATAGGTATACCTACTTGATACCATGCAATTTTTTTTAAAACTTTAGTTATTTATTCTACCGTAATCCTATTATTTACGTTATTTCCGTAATAACGTAAATAATAGGATTACGGTAGAAGTACATAATCAATGTACCTAACCCGGTATTAACGTATCGATATATAAGTATGTAAGGATTACGGTAGAACAAATAATACGTATGAATTCATAATTAATTATGAACCCTGAAAATATAACTGTTTTTTGGGCAGTCGCATCGTTTAAAATCATCAAAATCGGTGTAGATACTAGTTTGAGAAGTCCAGAGACAGATAACGAAGTACCTGACATGTAAGTATATTTCTTATGTCTAACTTTTATCACCCAAGTATCACCCCTATTTTTAACGATTTAATTAGGCACAGTGTACTATACAATGTACATGCATGCATATGCATACCCATCTCAGACGGAGTTACGTACTCTGGATTCTTGCTCTGAGATACTCATTTTTCCATTCCAATGACCTAGCTACTAATATCACAAAAATGTAATGTTATAAATGCAAATTCCATAATACTTAAACATCATTGCGGATTTTTATAACATTAAGAACATAGTTTGACGTCTACATAATCTCGCTGATCAAGAACTTCGACCATGGAATGTAATGCTTTTTCTCTAATGGAATGGAATTTTTAAATAAAGTAGGTATCCATTTTTAAGGTCCTAAAAAAATTTATGACTGGAAATCCCGTGAACTTTGGACTAAGGTATGTATTTCCCACTTTTTTTATTTCATTTGTATTGTTATAAAATTGTAATGCTAATTACTGTTATTATTTTAAGCAATTTTGATGTTGTTCAGATAATGTGATTATTTTTAGTTCAATTTTTTGTTTGGATTAAAAACATTACACAAAAACAAACGCGCACACAGGGTTATTTTGAAACCATTGGCCAAACTATTGCACCAGATTTGGTTGATGGATGAAATTGAGCAGGTTTCCAAAAAAATCTATGTTAGAAAATGATAATTTCTTTTTACTTCCCATACAAATTGGTCGATCAGCTGATGGGACGTAGTATGGAAAGTTGAAATTTTATGTTATTCTTTTACTATAAATTTATTTCGGACATTTACCTATAATAAATCTGTCTATACATTTTATTTACATTTTACATTTATTTTTTCTGTATGTACATTTTTTTAAGAAAAAATGTATCTAATAAATCTAATTTTTGTCTGTCTGTAGCGCATTACGCTGACAAAATACTGAATGAAAGATGCGGTTTTCATAGTCTATTGTACTCATATTGCTGAAGGTCTGACTGGTGCAGGTTTAATCACGCGCCGCTTAGAACCTGAGTTAAAATAAAATAAATTAAATTCCACGCTGACGCAGTCGCGGGCAGAAGCTAGATTCGGAATAAATTTTCCATTGACCCAAAAAACTAATCCGGATTAGGTACCACGCTAACCATAACCATTAACTTATTAAAACATAAACCAATTGTACCGGTAATCTTTTAAAACGTAAAGGCAAACACTATGCATCCAACCAAGGTTTTTCAAATACATTGTCGGCCATTCGTTATTGACTTTCATACATTTATGGGGCTTGCAAATGTTGTCGTTTAAATAAATCTAATCATGTTATTGCTCGTCCGTGGTCACGATGTTTTATTATCTTTTTAATGTTTTCCTGTTGCATTCCGCTCACGTACTGTTTTTTGTAATTTAGGATTTATTGATCGTATTTGAATATCTTTTATCATTTACGGGACATCAATGTTTCAAAAGGATTATATTTTTATTGTGTTTACTACCGCTCATTCCACTCAGTAATAATATAGACAACTGATTCAATTTCAATATTTAGCATACTTACCTAACTAACTATGTCTGGTAAAAGGTGGGTCCCTAACACGCTGAAGCTCGATAAAGTAAGTAAGTAAGTAAAAATGCTTTATTGCACCAAAAACATGTAAAGGATTCAAATTGAGACTTATAATAGGTAAAGTACCTAGGTATATAATAATTTTATCATTTTATTTTGAACACACTAGCAGCTTAGTAAGCTGATGCGTGCGTGTGTATCTTGGAGTTTGGAGATTTTGTCTAATCTGTTCTTAAAACTTTGACAAAAGAAGCAGTGACGCCATTCTCATTTAATTTGTTTCAGTCTCTATTACGTAGTACTTATATTAATTCTGTGTCTCTAACCTACACAGTTCGATATCAGTTTCAAGGAATGACCTCTTAAGCTCTTAAGTTATTGTTTTCAGAAAGTTTAAACAGTTTCTTCAGCTCAGATACATCATAATACCCATCATTTCAGCACTTCATTTTAACCTAATTAAAGCCGAGGTTCGTCCCAAATCTTTATTTTTTTGGCAGATGGGCAGCGAAGATCGACCTGATCTTTCGATACAAATCTGTCCCTGTCGTCTTAGTCCATATTCTTACCAACCAAGGCGGGCACCCGTCCGAAGTTGTCAGCGAGCCAGCCGAACAGCAGCCCCCCCACGAAGGAGCCGACAAAGAAAATCGCCTGTGCAGTGGGGCCTGCGCTGGCGAACTCGCATACCCAACCGCGCTGAAACAAGAAATCTTTTTCAACGATACCCGCTTGTGATCTAAAGGCTCTGAACCTTGTCGTTTTTTTTTATAGAATAGTAGGCAAACGAGCATGCGGGTTACCTGATGGTAAGCAATCACCGCAGTCCATAGACACCAATGACCCTAAGAAGGTTACTGATGCGTTGCCGACTTTTTGAGAAAGCGATAGGCTCTTTTCTTGAAGGCCCCAATGTCGAACCTATTCGGGAACACCGCTGAGGGAAGTTTATTCCATATTTTAGTACAGCGCAGTAAAAAGCTGCGCGAAAAACGAGCGGTGGTTGAACACCAGCCATCAAGGTGGTGGGGGTGGTACTTCTGCTTAAGGCGGGTGGTACGGTGGTCGTTCCTCATGATGCCGATATTGGGTATTCTGACGTAGGAATGTTCATAATTCCCCTGGTGTTGCAGTTGTCCATCCATGGGCAGCGGTGATCGCTTACCATCAGGTGACCCGCTTCCTCGTTTGCCGCCCTATGTTATAAAAAAAAGTAGGAATAGAAATTAGATCATGATTTTTCTGAATGACCTAATCCCTGGACCATGTGGATCTGGTCATGGCCGCAATGCCAAACTTCAGTACTCAGAAATCAGAAACTATTTCTCACCTCACTGACTGCGGTCTGGCAAGGAATATCACCAAGCTCGAATTCCCAGTCATTCTGGAATGCTATATACTCAATACTCAATATTTTATTGCATCCATAAAGTTGATATAAGTCATCAAATAGCTCCATGGTCCTGACTCCCACAGACAGAAAACAAAACAGATACCTTCTCTCACCTCACTAACTACGGTCTGGTACGGAATATCACCAAGTTCGAACTCCCATCAATTTTGTAGTCGCGTCCGGTACACAAAAAACTAAACAGATACCAGACATGTTCTCACCTCACTAACTACGGTCTGGTATGGAATATCCCCAAGTTCGAACTCCCAACCATTCTGACACGCTGTAGTTGGCGTACCAGGGTCTGGCGGCTGCATGGTCAGCAAGACCTGGCTCCAGTTGGCCTCGTAAGTCTTGCAGCGCTCCCACTCGAACTCTTCGTTAGCGCGGGGAGGCGGTACGCTGAGGTTCCGTCTGCGAAAGATTTGGGTTTTTAATTTTTTTTAAGGTACCGCCAGTCTGTTCAGAAAGTGAGATCATAAAAGTAACTATTTTCAAACTTTCCCGTTGCTTAGTTTAGAAGTACAATAACATACGTTTTTTCAGTGTTGAAATGACAAACAGTGTTTAAAACCTGTATGCTCATGCAGAATACAGAAAACCTTTTATGTATTCTGAGCCTATATGTTATTTACTTCTAATCATAATAGTAGTTATTACATACCTACTTACTACTGATTACTTCCATCCATGGATATTCACTGACTTTGACCTTCCTTAGGATTTTTTGACTCCCTATTATTTGAATACAAAACGTGACAGGTGTGTAATGAGGATCTGCTGGACAATAAAATGACGACAAATGATGAGGCAACATTCATTCAAGTTCTAATTAGGTGTGAAATTAGTCATTATCATTATTGCACGTCTGTATGGAAAAGAAGAGTATTGTTTTTAGGATAGGTGTGCGAAGAATCGTTAGGTGTTCATATGTTAATCACTGAATTTGGTAAGTATGTTGTGTTTAAAATTCAGCGATGTCAACCCTATTTGATAACTTTATAAAAAACTCAACTAACTTTTTAACTTTCATAAAATTCGCAAAGTATTTTAGTTTTTTATTGCGCGCAAACGCGTGAGAGTCACTAATCCATCACGGACCTAAAAGTTTTTTTACACAGTTGCCTAGTGTTACATTCGTGCACTTGTATGTATATTTTCCAAAATTAGCAAGTTGGTGTTTTTGTTTTTAAAAGATGAGCTTACTGAATTGCACTATGAAGATTTAAATACAATGTTTACGAGCAATGATATACTATTTACGAGAAATATTTTAATGGTTGCGTAGGCGCTGGTTTAGTTACATCGTACTTAACTAATTAAGCTAGACTTGTTCACATAGGTATTTACTGCATTTTTATTGCATTGGCATGTAATTATAAAGGGTCGTTTTTTATGTCAAGCGTAACAAGTATAATATGTCTAGTTATCGTCGGTAGACCACTTCATACTGTGGTCTTCTTGGCAGTCTTGGGTTTGAATTTGTGATGCTATTTACCTCGCCACAACACAATATAGTCAAGAATGTCAATGTAGTCAAGAACAACAAACTATATATCGACAAAGTGCACCAAATCGCGCAAATGAAGTTTTCATCCATTGACTTCACAACACACACAAGTTAAATAGTAGCAGAGGAAAATAGTATATTCAGCCGTGATTTAGTAAATCAGCCTGGATGATGTTGAAGTAAGTATATTCATTTTTAACTTCAGTTCCATATCAATGCTGAATTCAGACTTAGACACTGATACCTGCTGCATAGGTTGATTGACCTTGCAAAAGACTTAATAGGAATTTCGTAGAAGAGCAATGAAAGGCCTCCCCCTCATAAGTGCCCATTATGGAGCCATGCACCTTCCAGTTTAGCAATACGAATGTTAATAATAAGAATGTTACCTGATCTCCATTTCTAGATGCTGCATCTCAGGCACCCGGCATCAGTGGCCACGAACATCTGCACGAAGTACACGAACGCGAACACCACGCCGAAGGGCAGCATCGCCACAAACAGCCAGCGCTGGTACCGGCCCATCTCGCCACGTGCTGTAGTTACCTGATCTCCATGTCTAGATGCTGCAGCTCAGGCACACGGCACCAGTGGCGCTGCGGCGTGGCGGCCACGAACATCTGCACGAAGTACACGAACGCGAACACCACGCCGAAGGGCAGCATCCCCACGAAGAGCCAGCGCTGGTACCGGCCCATCTCGCCACGTGCTGTAGTTACCTGATCTCCATGTCTAGATACTGCAGCTCAGGCACCCGGCACCAGTGGCGCTGCGGCGTGGCGGCCACGAACATCTGCACGAAGTACACGAACGCGAACACCACGCCGAAGGGCATCATCCCCACGAAGAGCCAGCGCTGGTACCGGCCCATCTCCCCCACGTGCTGTAGGACCTTCTCAAGGACATCGTCGTCTGGGTGCTCCTTCTTGTTCAGTTCTTCTTTCGCTTCCTGGTAAGGAAAAATATTCTTATTTTCTTCTAATTCTCTCGTTACTCGTTATTTTTTTGTATTAGTCAACCAAAAGTATTGAGATGAGAGTTCCACTCAGATTTTCTCAAGTCGCCAAACTCATATACATATTGAAAATGCGAACTGCTAAAAACAACCCTTGGGATTTGAACCTGCGCCCTTTTGGGCGTAAGTCAGTTAGAATGTTTAGGTTTGAGCTAGTATTTGATTTATTTTCAACCAAATTCAACGTGTGCGTTACCCTGGCAGGAAAGTGTGTCCTGGAGTTAAGTGAATAGAACCAAAACGTTGTGCGTAGTCTAGTGTACATGTGCCGCGAATAAAACTTTTGTGCGTCTTGTAGATTAGGAAAAAAACGGAAATCTAGGATTCTGCTAGGGTAACGTCGTTCTAGCAGGAAAGTTCTAAACGAATGATCGGAGAGAGAAATATTCTGAGGGGGCAGAGAGCTTAGAGCTGTGCATTGACCTGGGCTGAAAAGATCATTTGTGCGTCTTCAGGTTTTCGGGATATTGCATTTCCTGCTGGAGTAACGTTTTGCAAAATCGTGGATCTCCTAGATTCATCGTATGTGCGCCTGTAAGATAAATATACATGAGTAGCTATTCATTTGTGCCCATCTGTGCCATAATTAGATTTAAGAAAATATTTATAATTTTTAAGTAATCGTGTTGTGTTTGAAATCATGAAAAAAAATCATAGCGCCTAAATGAAAAGACGTGTAAGCTCGCTGAAAACTGTATTCGATTCTTCTATACACCTATAATAACCACAAAAAGTTTCTGAAGTGCACATGTATTCATTATTGAATAATATTACTAAAAAACAAAATTAGGTGACTTAACTTTGACGTCAACATACAAGAAACCGGCTCAACCCAATAAGTGTGCGTGTGAACCAAAGATTAGTGTGTTCAGTCATATATTATCATGGAAATTTTCAGCTCAAAATGTTAAGGATATAAGTAAATAAACACAAATTCAAAAACATATGAACAACGGCAGATTATCCGGCCAAATTAGAATGACTACAAAAAAAGCGACGGTTTCATACATATCGATAACCTTCTCTATTGAACGTATTATACCTAAGCTGTTCGTACAGTCGCATTCAAACGTTTATTAGCAAATGCTAACCTGTAACTTTATTTGTGGGAATTAGTGGGAATAATTAAAAAATATGTATTGTTGTTAAATAGGGATTTGTATAAAAGTTAAGGTGTTCCGTATTTGTCGAAATAGGTAGATTAGGTACCTACTATAAAAATACAAAATGTGTTTTTTAAATGTGAAAGTTTATTTAGGTACCACTATTATGTACTAGCTACATGGCTATGGCTACTGTAAAAGTTCTTCTTCCATGTCGAGTCGTACAATTCTGCATACCGACCGATGTTTCCTTCCTCCGCGCGGCACCCGATGACGTTGAATTAGTTTTCTGTCTACGCATAACAAAAACAATAGAGAGGGAGTGGCTTTGTCTAGCTAGCGTGAAGAAAGTGAGATAACTAGTAAGCAAAATGGTATAAGTGGGACAGAGATAGATATATAATCGTCATTCTATTTTCAATAATGCGATGTATTTTGCTTTTTACTAGAAGTGAGTCATCTTTTCTCTTGGTAAACAGTTTGGTGCGTTGCGTGCATCACGCGTGCATTTTGTATGTTATGACGCTATGGAGTGCTATGGATCCTGTTGCGCAGTTGCGTTTGTTTACTAATTAGATGTTGGTTAAAAGTTTATGAAGTTGGAATGGAATAATCTGCAATGGTAAGTAAATATTTAAGTTACCAATGGTTAGAAAGGAAGGCATTTGGTTTTCTTTAGTAGTAAGTAAATATTATTTTATTGTTCGAGACCCACAGCTAAAAGTGCAGTCCAAAGTCATTGAGTCATTTTTGTTTTCGGCTAAGCAGTTGATTTAAAAATGCAATATCCCAATAAGACTGGAAATCCTTTCTGCAATATATGCTTGGTAGATATATAAAGTACCCAGCAGATCATGAGACATTTTATGCTTTGACTACTGGACCACCGAGGCATCTACGGTGTCAAATCAGTTTGTTTGTTACCTCTTCATGCTTTATCTACTGAAATAGTCTTCCTGTAATTTCGCATACACATAGTTAGAAGTACTGAGAAGGACATAAGGTACCTTTCATCCCGGGAAAAAGCACTGTTCCCTGTGTCACAGTAGTAGTTTGATCTGTGATTTGATGCCATTATATTTACTATTAAAATTACCTATAAGAGAATAAAAATAATAATTTCCAAATCAAAAACCTCTTTTTTTATTTCATATGGCCACTACGTGCATGTGCTGTGCATTTTATATCCATACTAGCTTTTGCCCGCGGCTTCGCCCGTGTGAATTTCCCACGGGAACAGTGCTTTTTCTCAGGTATCTTATGCCCTTCTCAGTACTTACATATAACTATGTGTATGCGAAATTTCAGGAAATATGGTTCAGTAGATAAAGCATGAAGAGGTAACAAACAAACAAGTAAATACACAAAAAAACTCACTTTCGCATTAATAATATTAGTTAGGATAGGATAGTAAGGATTTTTTAATTATTTCCTCAAACTTTGTCGGGAATTCCCAGTTGGGAATTGCCGACAGACGTTTGATAGCGACTGTACGGCCAACAGCTTAGGTATAATACGTTCAATAGAGAAGGTCATCGATATGTATGAAACCGTCGCTTTTTTGTAGTCATTCTAATTTGGCCGGATAATCTGTCGTTGTTCATATGTTTTTGGATTTGTGTTTATTTACTTATATCCTTAACATTTTGAACTGAAAATTTCCACGATAATATATGACTGAACACACTAATCTTTGGTTCACACGCACACTTATTGGGGTAAGCCGGTTTCTTGTTTGTTGACGTCAAAGTTAAGTCATCTAATTTTGTGTTTTAGTAATATTATTCAAAAATGAATACATGTGCACTTCAGAAACTTTTTGTGGTCATTATAGGTGTATAGAAGAATCGAATACAGTTTTTAGCGAGCTTACACGTCTTTTCATTTAGGCGCTATGATTTTTTTTCGTGATTTCAAAGACAACGCGATTACTTAAAAATTATAAATATTTTCTTAAATCTAATTATGGCACAGATGGGCACAAATGAATAGCTACTCATGTATATTTATCTTACAGGCGCACATACGATGGATCTAGGAGATCCACGATTTTGCAAAACGTTACTCTAGCAGGAAATGCAATATCCCGAAAACCTGAAGACGCACAAATGATCTTTTCAGCCCAGGTCAATGCACAGCTCTAAGCTCTCTGCCCCCTCAGAATATTTCTCTCTCCGATCATTCGTTTAGAACTTTCCTGCTAGAACGACGTTACCCTAGCAGAATCCTAGATTTCCGTTTTTTTCCTGAACTACAAGACGCACAAAAGTTTTATTCGCGGCACATCTACACTAGACTACGCACAACGTTTTGGTTCTATTCACTTAACTCCAGGACACACTTTCCTGCCAGGGTAACGCACACAAATTCAACAACAAGGTGATTATTACAAATAAAAAACACGACTGACAAGTTTTTACTCAAAAAGTACATACAAACATATAAGTTATATACATTTTTGAAATCGCCTTTTAAAGCCCTTTAATTTGATACCATATTTGATAAGATTGATCAAATTTATTTTTTTTGGTCTTCTATTTATCGCATATATAATACGCCATTTTGTTTTTATGATGACGTCATATAGCCTATGTCACTCGGAGGAATGTAAGGAATCTAAAAATACCTCTCACATCAAAATCTGTTAAGCCGTTCAGGACTTATGGTGGAATAAAGAAACTTACATACATACATACTTACATACATGAACCCTGAAAACATAACACTCCTTTTTTGGTCAGTCGTGTAAAAAGTACTGTGAAGATTGTTTACATAATAGGACTATTATGAATAAATGGACCATAGTAGCATGCGGTAGTCATAATTAATTCGCATTAAATGCAACAAATTTTGTTGACTTCAACATTATTGACTAAATATAAATGTTTATTTATTTACAACTAGCCGCGTCCCGGGACTTCGCTCTCGTAGGAATTTCAAGATAAAAAGTACCCTATGTGCTATTCTCGGTATTTTTCTACTCGTATACCAAATTTAATCAAAATCCGTTCAGTAGATTTCTTCACAAACTAACAAAAAACTTTCGCATTTATATTTTTAGTAGGATTGATACAATAATATCTATATTTAAAATGACATGCAAAACTCGTCCTACTTAGGTCACTACCATTAAAATTTACATAAGTAGGTACCAATTTTTACCAAGTTGTGATGACTGATGACACAAATAGAAAAGGAAAAGTTAAGTAGAAATAGAAACATGTTTAAATTAACCTGAAGTTGCGCAAATAAGAAAGTAAATGATTTTAAATTCTACTCAGTCGCCTTGTATGGGAAAAGAGGGTCGAAATGTTGGCCCAAGTTACGTAGTACTTTATTAAATTCTGTGCCCAAGTACTAAGTCTTTCGGAACGGTACTAAATGCGGATGTTTCGCGGTATGAACATAGTCAGGTTGGTATTTAGTAAATATTCCATAGTTGATAGATTCTACCAATAGCACAGAATACATAATATGCCAATAGCTAGTGTACCTATAAATAGCCTTCAACTTAACTATAACCGATGTTTAATACCTATTCCATTAAACTTATTATTTTATATTTGGTGCGAAGAGATAATAAAATCTTATATAGTATTGTTTATCCATCAAACTTCAAGATTTTAGCAAAATATCTGAGAAATAAATTTTTAAAATAAAAAAAAGTGCGCACCTCATGACTAAATTCGTTTTTAGTTCCATTCATTTCACAAAAACAAGAATCGCACAGATTACTGCCACTTCTACATATATTGAGAGCACTTCTATTAGTTATATCAGCACGTCGTGTGTGCCCGATTATCACGAGTTGACTGCCAGATAAAGCCTAACCCTATCGATTAAATATTGCGAAAAATACGCTTTTCGGCAATCAGACAATCGTTAAGAATGAGTGCCTTAATAGATACCTTTCTTTATCGATTGATAAGAAAAACGTGTTAAAATTTACAATGCAAACATAGACGAGATATCATTAGATTATGGGAAGATTAGGTACCTGCTATAGATTACTAGATATGCATAATAATCATAGAGCATGGTGTTATCAGGGGCCTTAGGTACTGTAAAGTTGTACTTAAGTGGCATCGTTTGTAATTACGTTCCAGCTCACAGAACTATTATAGTTCTGTGTGCCAGCTCTCCATACAAGGTAGGTAACTACTTGACCATCTATCAGGTTTGCATGGGTTGTACGATCGTTTGTAAGTACCTACCTATATTGCGAATTTATTTTGTAATAGGTAGATACTTACCAACGTCAATAAAATAAAATTTACACTAAACCTTTCTTATGAGTCACTCTATAGGTAATGAAACCTTAGAAAAACCGATGTGTGAATGTGTGTTCAGACCATAAAGACCCTATGAGGTCCCTATGGTTCAGACTTCAGTCCATTCGTTCAGTTCAGAGTCAGCGAAGGCTAGTATGCATTTATATCTAAACTTTACCCATTGCTTAGCCCGCGTATTTATTCACCACACCACACTACACCTTCCCCATGAGTCCCATGACTCATTCCGTCCACCAAAAAAAAAATCTGATCAGTTTTTGAGCTTTTCGCGAAAAGACAGACGCAGTGGGGAACTTGAATTAATGTAATAACTATGCCGTATGTATTGATATTAGTAGGTACTACCCACTTCATATTATAGGTAGGTACCTACTTACACCTATTTTTTGTCTTGGTCTAAAAATAGTGTCCAATAGAGACTAAATTAGGTGAGTTAAGAAAAACTTAATTAGATACTAATTAAGTAATTAAGATATTATTTCCAAAAATATACGGATAATGTTTAGCTGTTCACGCATCTGTCACGGTGTTTTGTGCTAACAAATTAACCTCTCCCAAAACGAATTAGAGGAAATCTGAGTTAAGGGGGATCGAGATTTAACAATGGCGCTACATAATTAAAGCCTAGTTATAAATCATGTGTAGGTAATTGAAAACAAAGATGAAAGTTAAAGTTTTGCTGTTTTTTTTTATTATTTAGTTTATTTAGTTCGTTGACATTAACAAGAAAATTAAAACTATGGTTAGATAATCCAAAGTAATACTGGTAATACCACATGTAATACTTATTATATTAGGTACATACATACTGCCTATTGTCATCTTTGTTATCGATTAAATTAAGTAAATGAGGACCCATCGCCTTAATAAGATTCGATCTTTCCGGGAGCCTATTCGATACGCTAATTTTGATTCAAATGGCTAAACAATAACAGTCATGCTGACGTGACGATGTTATAATCACAATATAGGAGTTTAGAACAATGGTTCCAATACAAATACCTGTTTTACTTTCCTAATATTAGAAATGAAAAGTAGGAAATGACACGGCTGAAAGAAACATAACTCCTACTCGAACTCGGGCTGTACATCGTACGGAAAGTAATTCCTTTCCACCCTTGCCATTATATTACTTACGACTTTTACCACACATCATTGATTAATTACCACCACACCCTATCTCATTTCTGGTGGATCAGTCCTAGTCCTACACACACGGACGGCCTTACATAATCATAATAATAAATAAGTATGTGCATAATTATTTAACGTGTATATTACTGTGTAAATTTAAATAGCAGTACAATGGAAAGGTCACAAAAGGCGGGGGAGTGTCGTCTAACAATGTTTGGGTACACAATACATTACTTATATTACAAAATACAGAATGTTTGTAATATAATGGGTGAAACTAAACGCAGGCGTTTCCCATTGCTGCCGCCAGAGGGCGTTCGGGGTTCTCACTTTGCTAGCGTGGATGGCGTCGCGCGGACGGTCGCCATTGCATTGCCCTATGCGATATCGGTTTGATTTTAATACGCGAAGAGGTCACGCGTCGTTTGATTGTTTAGTTTGAGTGATAATTGTGAATTTCCTGTTTGTTAAATAACTATTGAACTTTGTGTTTGTGTACCCGTCATGGTGACTTTTTCTTGTGAGAGGTGAAGCGTGGCTGGCTGTTCACATCTGGCTGTTCCCGAGTGAAACTACGGGAAGAAATCTATTTATTTGTCCTGGGGAATTGAGATCTCAAGGGTTAGGTAGGGTAATTAGGAATTCCCCCTTCCCGAAGACACTCAAGTTTGGATCCGAAGAGAAAGAAGATTTAGCTTGGTAAGTGTTCAATTCTAGTTAATTTATAGGTTAGGTTATCATATAGGGCCCTGTAGCTCCCTTCATAAGCTACGGTGGTAGCAGACTGCGTATAGCTTAAGTTAGATTCTAGTCGGACAAGCGTGGTGTCGCGTGGAGATTTTTTCCCGGTACTTAATTTTACCGGTAGATTTTTTCCCGGTAAAGTTCCGGTACAGAATTCTTCCCGCCGCTTCGTTTGTCCGGATTCGCTCTGCGCACATTTTCTGGCAGCAGAGCGTAGTTGCTCTGCACATTTTCTGGTAGCAGAGCGTAGTTTATCTACCCTCTATTTGTTCGTTTGTAAAAAATAATTAATTGTTTGTAAAAATTATTAAATTTTTCTTAGTTTGTTTGTATAAGAATATTTGTAACCTTTTTTGTATTTGTTTGCGGTTTGTACCGTGCGTTCCGGAGTTTGTGCCATTCTCATACCTACCGCGGTTCTTCGTGTAGTTGCTTGATTTTGTTGTTTTTTATTTACCTTTTGTTATTTTTTGTTTGTGACTTGACGCGATGGCGAAGGCCTCCAATGCTAGGGCGACACTCGCCAACGAATTGAGATGGTTTGTGACGGCCGGAGGACTCCTGTCCCGGAAGGACAGGGAGGGCGCCATACTGCTAAGAGCGGATCACCTCCACTCACGATTGATTAGCGCGGAAGCGGCCATGGCGGCGCTTACCGAAGCCGATCTTACCCCGGAGGCCTACGCAGGTCACATGGCGGACATGGACCAGCTCCTGAGTCTGCACGATGATATCGCGGAGGCGGTGACCGCAATAAGGGCGAGACAGGCTGGCGGACCAGCCCCTCGCACACCTGTTAGACAGGAAGGACCAGCGGTTACTGGTCGGCTCCCCACCCTTCAGCTGTCCCACTTTGGGGGTAGGATGGAGGAGTGGGTAGCATATAAAAATATGTTTGAGTCCCTGGTCGTAGCACGACAGGATTTGTCGAAGGCCCAGAAGATGGCCTACCTCCTCTCCACTCTTGAGGATGAAGCGCGGTCGCTCATCCAGCACCTCCGGGTGGAGGACGACCAGTACGATACGGCTTGGGAGTTATTGAACTCCCGCTACCAAAACTTACGTTTGTTAGCGGATGCGCACGCCGCACAGTTGATGGCCCTGCCCAAGGTGGCCAACAGGGCACAGTTGCGCCTGCAGTTGCTCACGCCCGTTACAGTGGCCTGTAACGCGCTCCGCACACTGGGGCTGCCGGTGGACCAATGGTCCTTTTTGCTGGTGCACATTGTATTGGGCAAATTACCCAATGACATCCGCTCGCGATTTGAGCGCGAGAATGCGGAACGGGATAGCACCACCCTACCAACATTCACTGACTTGGTGAAGTTTTTGGAGTTTGAGGCACGGGCTGCTGAGAATACCATGACGGACTCAGCGCCATCCAGAGCGCCTGAACGTAGGCCCTTGGAACCCTCATGGCGAGGAGGCCCCAACAGGGACGGCAACCGCCACCGCGTGGAGCTGGTGCGCGGGTTGCACACACGGCAGCAGTCGCGAGGGACGCGGACTGCCTGCAATGTGGCCGGATGGGCCACAGCCTGCTGCAATGCAGGGACTGGCAGAGACTGCCAGTACAAGATAGGCGCCGCATGGCAAAGCGGCATGAACTTTGCTTTTATTGTTTGGGCAGTCACTATGCACGTGACTGTCCCAGTGCCATACCATGCAGTGCATGCCGTGGGCGGCACCACGCGATGCTCTGCATGAACCGGAACGGGGATGGCACCCGGATGTTGAGGCAGGGGTCCCCTATGGGCGGGGGCGCTCCTGCGCGAAGCCCTCCACCACCGGACGGAGGACGCGGCTTCGCTCGTCGCACCCCCCCTCGGGAGGGGGGTCGCGTACCTGCGCGGGTCTTGGCGGACCGGGACCACGCGCCCCAAGGTCATGGCCAGTATGTAGCTGGCCAGGCCCCGGATAGGGCCCCCATGGGCGGGGGCCCTAGACCGGACGTGAGAGTGGGGACACCCCCCTCCACGCGGGTTACCAATGCCCAACACATGCAGCCGCAGCGGTTTTCTCCGCCGCTGCACGAGTACCCACGGCTGGAGTACCACCCGCCGTACCATATGTATGGCCGGGCCGCGGGTTATGCCCCCCCTCAGATGGGGATGTGCACTCGCCCGCCATATTATCCGGGTCAGTGGCGCGCCCCTGGTTTGGAGAGAGTGGGGAGCCCGTAACTAGCTTGCTCCCTTGCTGGGACAGAGCCGCGGACGGCTCTGCTCCCTACCGCGGTGGTCCGCGTATGGGGTCGTGGGGGGGAAGCCATTAATTTGAGAGCTCTGTTGGACTCAGGGGCTCAAAGCAGTTTGGTTACCACTCGAGTGGCACGCCAGTTAGGTTTAGTCGTGGAAGACTCGCCTGTGCCACTTCTTGGAGTTGGTGGCATACAGGTGAAGTGTCTGACGGGCCAGACACTTGTCACCTTTTCTTCGCTGAAGTCCTCCACAATGAGGATCACGACTTCGGCTATGGTAATGGATACCATTGCGGGTTGGCACCCCTCGACAGACATACCGCCGGGTGTGTTGTCTTTGGTTTCGGGTCTGGATTTGGCCGACCCCTTTGTCTTTCATCCCGGCCCAGTGGACTTGCTCCTGGGCTCGGACGTATTGGGTTGGATTTTGTTGGGTACACAGAAGGCTCTGGGTTCGTCTTCACTGATGGCAGTGTCTACGATTTTTGGTTTTGCCCTGATGGGCCCTGTGTTTGATAGTGGCACCGCGGAGGAGCCACCGGTTGTCGCATCTGCGTCCTTGGCCAAGACCATGCAAAGGTTTTGGGAGGTGGAGGAGCCACCTATGAGTTCCAGGATGGATCCGGAACACGCTGAGTGCGAAGCCCTTTTTCGATCGACCACGGAGAGGTTGCCCTCCGGTCGGTTTGTAACTAGGTTACCCTTTGTTGCCTCTCGTCCTAGCCTAGGGCAAAGTAGGGCGCTTGCGGAGAAACGACTGCTGTCCATGGAGCGACGTATGCAGCGTGACCACGTACTTCGCGATAAATATATTGAATTTATGCGCGAGTACGAGGATTTGGGTCACATGTCTCCGGCCCGAGTTGATTGGAGCTCAACTGAGCATTACTTTTTGCCCCACCACGCGGTGGTGAAGGCCTCAACAGGCAAATTGAGGACCGTCTTCGATGGGTCCGCACCCACTTCGAACGGAGTTTCGTTGAATCTATGTTTGCATTCAGGTCCCAAATTGCATAGGGACATAATTGACATCATCTTGAACTTTAGAAGACATCAAGTGGTTTTTGGCGCGGACATCCGGATGATGTTCCGCCAGACAGTCATACATCCTGAGGACAGGCGATTCCAGTTGATACTCTGGCGTGAGCGCCCTGAGGATCCTGTGACGGTGTATGAACTCAACACAAACACGTATGGTTTGAAATCTAGTCCCTATATCGCCATCAGATCATTGCTTGAATTGGCAGAGCGGGAACGGATCCGCTTTCCCCGTGGGGCTTCCGTGCTGTCACGTGACTTGTATGTTGATGACGTGTGCACCGGAGCCCAAAGTATTGAGGAGGCCCTCCTACTGCGGGATGAATTGATCGAAATATTGAAGACAGGTGGCTACGAGCTACGTAAGTGGTTGTCTAATGAGCCTAAAGTTCTAGAAGGGATCCCGGAGGATCACCAACAGAACCCTCACCTGTTTGAGGATGTGGATGATCCCAACAGGATAGCGGTGCTGGGCATGCAGTACCAGCCGCTAACCGATATTTTCACATTCCAAGTGGACTTGGAAATACCAAAGGTCTGGACTAAGAGAACGGTGTTGTCCGTAATAGCCCGTATGTTTGATCCAAGCGGTTGGATCAGTCCAGTGATATTCTCTGCAAAGTGTCTTCTTCAGAGACTTTGGACTTTGGGCGTCTCGTGGGACGAGCCGCTGTTTGGCTCTCCATTGGATGATTGGCTCGAGTTGTTTTCATCGATTAAGGAAGTCAATCGGATTGCCTTGCCTCGTCGAATATTGCCACCCGGGAAATATCGAGCCAGCCTGCATGGCTTTTGTGACGCGTCGGAGCGAGGCTACGCCGCGTCAGTCTATATGCGGACAGTTGACGCCGATGGCCGGGTCAATGTCTCGCTTTTGTTAGGGAAGAGCAAGGTCGCCCCCATCAGGACTAGGCTGACTATTCCCAAGCTTGAGTTGAGTGGAGCTCACCTTCTCTCTAAATTGTTGCATCACGTTGCATGTGAGCTGGCGGCCACGGTCGAGATACGGGACATCTTCGCCTGGTCGGATAGCCAGGTCGCGCTTGCATGGTTGCGCGCGGCCCCACATACCTTGGAGGTTTTTGTGGGAAATCGGGTTTCCCAAATCCAGAATATCGGAATTGATATAACATGGAGACATGTGCCGGGAGAGCTTAACCCAGCGGACTGTGCTTCCCGAGGTTGTACGGCACCAGAATTGGTGTCACACCCGCTCTGGTGGGGTCCAGAGTGGCTGATGGGATCAGAAACTTCTTGGCCTGTCTGTCAGACAGATGTTACTTCTTTGAGTTTGACTGGGCTCCGTGTACATGCTGTAGTCGCTGAGACGACGTCGGAGCCGGATTGGCTACTTGCTCGGTATAGCAGTTTGGATAAGCTTCTGGGTGTTACCAGTTGGATTAAGCGTTTCATACATAATTGTAGAAACCCACAGGCAAAGCGGTTGGAGCCGATTGCAGGTGCAGAAGAGCGCCGGAGCGCATTGTTGCATTGGGTCCGTGTCGTGCAGACCGGACGGTTTGAGTCAGAGCTTCATATTTTGCGCGAAGCACGCGCTAAGTTGAAGGGCGCGGTCGCTCGTTTGAACCCGTACATCGACTCGGATGGGCTTCTTCGGGTTGGAGGCAGGCTCCGGAAGGCGGATCTTCCATATGAGACTCGCCATCCTCTGTTGTTGCCCAAGGGCGGACCCTTGGTGCAGCTTTTGGTGTCTGATCGACACATTCGTAACGCCCATGCTGGGTGCAATGCTTTGTTGGCTATTTTGCAACGCGAGTTTTGGATTTTGTCAGCCCGAAGAGCAATCCGTAGTGTCCTGTTTCGATGTATTGCATGTTATAGGTTGAAGGCATCCACGATGCAACCACAGATGGGTGATTTGCCCGCTGATCGAATCCGACCTTCGAGACCGTTTGACGGCGTTGGAACCGATTTTGCCGGTCCCTTTTCGATCAAGGCTTCTCCCTTTCGTAATGCCCGTATTGTGAAGGGCTATTTGTGTGTATTTGTTTGTTTGGCCACCAAGGCTGTCCATTTGGAGGTGGTATCGGCTCTGACTACGGAGGCCTTCGTCGCCGCGTTGGATCGCTTTGTTTCGCGTCGAGGTCTACCTTCCCTTATTAGGTCTGACAATGGCACAAACTATAAAGGAACTGTAAATTATCTTAAGGATGTTTCTGTGTTTATTGATAAAAATTGTACTAGTTTAAGTCAAATTGCTGCCCAAAGGGGAATAACCTGGAAGTTTAGTCCCCCAAGTTGCCCCCATTGGGGAGGGATTTTTGAAGCGGCTGTGAAATCCGCAAAGACCCACCTCCGCCGCATTATCGGAGAAACGGCTCTAACTTTTGAAGAGCTGGCCACAGTGTTTTGTAAAGTTGAGGCGGTCCTCAACTCTCGTCCTCTCTGTCCGCTATCTCCAGATCCAAATGACTTGGAAGCTCTCACCCCTGGTCATTTTTTGGTGGGAGGGCCGTTGAATGCCCTGCCCGAATACCCGTGGAAGGATGAACGCGTATATCGGTTGTCGCGTTTTCAAATGTTGCAGCAAATGAGCCAGGACTTTTGGCGTCGCTGGTCGCTTGAATATTTGCATTTGCTGCAGCAAAGAGTGAAGTGGACAGACAGGACTGAGCCTCCCAGGGAGGGTGATTTAGTATTGTTAAAAGAGGCAAATTTGCCCTCATTGCTTTGGCGACGAGCTCGCATATTACGTTTGATTCTTGGCGGAGATGGCACTCCGCGTGTGGCTGAGGTGTTGGTCGACGGTTCGATTTTAAGGAGAGGTGTGACCTCTCTCGCCCGCCTTCCCGTAGAGTAAGCTAGCGGTCTGCTTCTCAGACCGGGACGGGGGGATGTTTGTAATATAATGGGTGAAACTAAACGCAGGCGTTTCCCATTGCTGCCGCCAGAGGGCGTTCGGGGTTCTCACTTTGCTAGCGTGGATGGCGTCGCGCGGACGGTCGCCATTGCATTGCCCTATGCGATATCGGTTTGATTTTAATACGCGAAGAGGTCACGCGTCGTTTGATTGTTTAGTTTGAGTGATAATTGTGAATTTCCTGTTTGTTAAATAACTATTGAACTTTGTGTTTGTGTACCCGTCATGGTGACTTTTTCTTGTGAGAGGTGAAGCGTGGCTGGCTGTTCACATCTGGCTGTTCCCGAGTGAAACTACGGGAAGAAATCTATTTATTTGTCCTGGGGAATTGAGATCTCAAGGGTTAGGTAGGGTAATTAGGAATTCCCCCTTCCCGAAGACACTCAAGTTTGGATCCGAAGAGAAAGAAGATTTAGCTTGGTAAGTGTTCAATTCTAGTTAATTTATAGGTTAGGTTATCATATAGGGCCCTGTAGCTCCCTTCATAAGCTACGGTGGTAGCAGACTGCGTATAGCTTAAGTTAGATTCTAGTCGGACAAGCGTGGTGTCGCGTGGAGATTTTTTCCCGGTACTTAATTTTACCGGTAGATTTTTTCCCGGTAAAGTTCCGGTACAGAATTCTTCCCGCCGCTTCGTTTGTCCGGATTCGCTCTGCGCACATTTTCTGGCAGCAGAGCGTAGTTGCTCTGCACACAGAATAATATATGGATTTATACCTATTGCGTAGGTGTTTACAAACTTACTAATATGAGTTTACTATAAGTACCGTAGGAAGTGCGGAATCTCACACGGTACCTATGCTGCATTTATTTTCTTTTGAGATTGATTACAGATTATGTAAAAATATATGCAAATATACCCACATCACGAAATAGGAGGATTTTTCATCAATGTTGAGGAACTCTACGTCTTGTATAGAGGAAATGACATACTCTTTTTAAGACAAAAACTACAATAAAAAGTAAAAAAAATTACTGATTTTTTTTTACTTTTTGGAATCATGTGATGATGAAAATAAAATTAATAAAGCCTTTTAATATAATCGTTCCAACGAAGGCTTGCCTCTACCTAAAATAGAAGTGATTATTTTCCTTTTTGTTTACTTTAACCCCATAAATAACTTCGTCGTCCTTGACTTTGTGTTGCTAAGGGCGGGCCACACTGACCCTTAACCTTCGCAATCCAGCGTTCGTTCGTGCGGCATGGCTCCATAGATTACTATTGTGTGACCCGATCAAACTGCACGCAAGAGAGATTGCATCTAAGTAGTAGGGAAATTACCTGATTTCAATCTGCTACTTACTAAAATAGTCCACTAATAGACCTTATTACCTTTTGCTATATGTATATCTACAGCGATATATCCGTCTCCAAGTGCTTGTCTTACTATGGGAGATTATGAGCCGAAGTGCCGAAGCTAACAGTAACAGTTAAAAAAAAACATCGCGTAACGGAATCACACATGTTATAAACCAGCTGTGATTGACAGACGCCCTCCAGACGGCCAGTGACCCTGACACGCTTCCAGCAGGGACGGGGCCCTTTGCCAAGAATGCTTGGGTTGTGTTGCGTCTTCGCCTTTGACCACCAACACAAAATTAAAAATACAATGCCTCCAAACTTCAACACCACAGAAACGTATCTATAAATAAAGTCAAAATATATAAATAAGCTTTCCACATTTTTTTATATTTATATAGGTATTCATTTATTTCAGGCAACAATGGGTTGCGATTTTTCTAAACTAGCTTTTGCCTGCGGCTTCGCCCGCGTATTTTTGGGGTTTTTTTTATTTTCACGAAAGAACCCTTAATATAACAGGACGACTGACAACTCACATAGCCTATGTCACTTGGAGGAATGCAAGGAATCTAACAATACCTCTCACATCAAAATCTGCCGTTCAGGCCTTATGATGGAATAAAGAAACTTACATACATGAACCCTGAAACTCTTTTTAAGAGTTCTCGGGTGAGCCTCACATCTAGAGAACGCGTCCCCAGGTGGCGGATAGGGGAATACTCGCCAGACTCCTGCAAGAGAGACTGGAGGGTAGGAGTGAAATAAAATAGCTCCCGCGGACCAACAGGCCGAAGATGGACACTTCGTAAAAAACCCCTGCATAGAGCTTCTCGGACATATTCTGAAGGCGAGGTCTTGTGTGGTGCTGAGTACTCAGGCTGGAGGACTCAGTAGGGATGGTGGCGGATGAGCCTCTTAGGGGCCAACGGCAGCACCCAACCTTAGTATAAGGTACAGTCTTGGCGTCAGGTGACAACCGGCCGTAAAACTAAAGTCAATAACTTCCTCCTCGTATAAAATGGAAAAAGTCAAATCAAAGAGAGTGATATCAGCTAGGGCGTACCCCAGAAGCGACGTTGGCGATGGCGATATAAATGCGAATAAACATGCTAGGGCGTTCCCCAGAAGCGACGAAAATAATGACAAGTATATGAAATCGCATACGCAAACCTTAACCAACATCAGATTAGCCACGTGGAACTTAGGCTCACTTACCGGTAGGAGTCAAGAGCTGGCGAAAGTCTTACAGGCCCGAAATATTAATATATGCTGTCTTCAGGAAACTAGGTGGAAGGGATCTAAGTCAAGAGATTTAGGGCTTGGATACCAAGTTCTGTATCACGGTATTACAAACACCGACAATGGAGTGGCAATTGTACTGGACTCACATCTAAAACACCGTATACTAAAAATAGATAGAAAGAGTGACCGCATCATATCTGTGAAATTGGCCTTAGAAAGACAACCACCAATGAACATCATTTCGGCCTACGCACCACAAAGTGGATGTTCGGACGAAGACAAAGATACCTTCTGGAGTGATTTTGATGACGTAATGAACTCCATAGCCCCCGGAGAAATGAAGTATATTGGAGGTGATTTAAATGGGCATGTGGGAGAGAACAACTTGGCATATAGAGCCATTCGGGGTGAGTTTGGATATGGCAAGGATAATAAGGATGGGATCCGCATAATGAAATTTGGCGTAAGTCATAACATGGCAATCGTTAATACCTTTTTCAAGAAGAAAGCAGAACATCTGATAACGTATAAAAGCGGAGGCAAACAATCCCAAATTGACTTTATTCTCTGCGATAGAAATCTACTCAAAAACATTAAAGACTGTAAAGTTATCCCGGGTGAAGCTCTCACAACCCAACATAGAATCCTGGTTGGATGTATCAGATTAGCGAAACCTATAACACATACTGTCGATAAAACTCCAAAGATTAAGTGGCATCTCCTGCGTACAGAAAAGGGAGAAGATCTGTTAAACACCCTTGGAAAAAGATTGGTTAAGGATATGGAGAACAAAGGCAACACAACAGCTGAAGAAATGTGGTCTAGTTTTCAGACTTTTTGCAAAACCGAAGCCGAAAAAACCCTCGGGGTATCAAAAGGTGGGCTGGGAAACAATGAGGACCCCACTTGGTGGAATAACGAAGTCAAAAACTGTTTGCAAAATAAAAAAGAACACTTCAAGCAATGGCAAATTTCTGGACTGGATGATGATCGCACATTATATAATAACACCAAAAAAACTGCAAAACGTATGGTTGCACGGAGTAGGGCAGAAGCGAGGGAAGAACTCTATACTAGATTAGAAAATGCAAATAATGACAAAGATATATTCAAACTGGCAAAACAACGGCACACAGCTAGTCTAGACGTAAAAACAAATAAATACATTAAAGATGAGAAGGGACATTTACTGACAGAAAACGACAAAATCAACAACAGATGGTGTCAATACTACAAATGCCTACTTAATGAGGAATTCCCAAGCCAACCTTTAGCCGCTACACCCAAGATACCGGGACCCATAGAGAATATCACCGTAGATGAGGTACAAAAGGCTCTTAGAAAAATGAAAAACCACAAAGCTGTCGGTCCAGATGGCATACCCTCAGATTAATGGAAAATTCTGGGGCCTGTAGCAGTTGAGTGGCTGACAAAGCTTTTCAACCTAATACTAATCTCGCAAAAGATCCCGAGCGTCTGGCGCCACAGCTACCTGGTGCCTTTCTACAAAAATAAAGGCGATGTGAGCGAATGCAGTAACTACAGAGGTATCAAGCTCACTTCCCATACACTGAAACTATGGGAGCGCATACTCTGCAACCGTTTTGAATCAATTGTATCCATAACTGAAAATCAATTTGGATTTACTTCGGGAAAATCCACGTCTTTTTTGGTCAGTCGTGTAAAAACTACATTATAAAGTTAATAAAAAAAAGTTAGTTTTAAAGTTATACAGATGTATCTTTGTGTTGCTGAAACTCTACTGGGCAACTGAAAGGAAAGTGGGTCAAATCTAACTCCTTGGTCAGATCCTATGAATTACAGACTCATACTGTACAATTCTAGTAATCATATGTGATGCACAGGTAGAGTAGACAGCCATCTCCACAGATTGTATAAAATTAGGTACTAATATCATATTCAAAAGGAGCAATTTTCCTTGCACATGGCAATTTAATGGTTTGTCCTCCATCCATCATTACGATCATTACAGTTACGTAAGATCCGCAAATTATTATTCAACCTCTGGGGGGTTAAAAATTAAGCCTGCATCACACGTTTTTAGCTAAAACAGGCGTTACTGAATTGACCCTGGTGCCAAAACTAGATCATTATTGATAATAAAAATAGTACTATAGGCTTCTCAAATAACTGCTACTACTTATACGAGACAGATAAAAATATTTTGCCTTTTATTTTTGCGTAAATACCTTCCAGAAAACACGAAAAATACGAAAAACAAGGTTCACGGCTTTAACGAAATCATGTGTGCGTTACCCTGGCAGGAAAGTGTGTCCTGGAGTTAACAGGTTCACTGTCCAAGTTTCAAAGTGGAAATGGCTCACAAGTCCAGTTAAGTTTTTGTGAAAATTAGTATCTCAGGGATGTAGATAAGACATATATGTTGTTAATTTTATGTATACATAATTGAAATATATATTTTTTATAACATACCACATACGGCCTGTGGACTCACCAGAACGAAATTGACCAAAATCGTCCCGTGAGTCCACAGACCATATGTGGTATGTTTAAAAAAAAAATATTTTTGATACACTTTCTGTGCATATTGTTGTCAGTGTCAAGTAAAAAGGACATTGACAATTTATCTTTGTTAATTATTTACGATGACATACGTGAAAATAGTGTACCCGAGTGAGAAGTGACGTATAATATGACGTTTGTTCAAAAGTCGAAAGAAATTACAGGGTGTTCGTTGTTTTTTGTTTTTGTTACTTTTGAATTTTGTATTTTTGCGGGAAAATGAGTAAGAAACAGCGGTTGACGGATGAAGAGTTGAGAAGAATATTAGAAGAGAGTGAATATGAACAAAATAATTCGTCAAATTCGTCGGACGAAGGAGAAAATAAAACCGAAGTGCGTAGTGCTGTACCTGATTATGTCGATGATGATAGTGTAGCAGATACCAAAAAGGTGAAACATCTGCAGCTGCCACAAATATAGCGAAAAGAGTTTCACAAATATGCAACATTTGGTACCAAACCATATTATCTTCAGTGTTTTCAAAAAGCTCACGTTAACATGTCCTTTTTTTGAAATGTTTTTCCTTTTTTCAATAAATATTTTGTTTTTCAGTATATTGTATGTTTTATTCTACTTATCTTTTATTTAGTTACCTTAAAAAATGCAATAAAATGTAATAAAGTAATCGTTTGTCTTTTTTTAAAATTACATTTTTTTTCAAATCGCGATATCGATAAAATGGTACGTCCGTTCTCTATGTCCCAGCACTTTTTGTATTCTATGTGATATGTCCTGTCAAGTTCACGTGAAATAAACGCCTTTCTCTCAACGTTCACTGCGATAAAAAGCTTTAAAATTGTATGGACGAACAGACCACATGCGGTCCGTGGACTGGTAGTGATTTCCGTCTACAGGCCACATATGGTCTGGGGACAGTGAACCTGTTAAGTGAATGGAACCAAAACGTTGTGCGTAGTCTAGTGTACATGTGCCGCGAATAAAACTTTTGTGCGTCTTGTAGTTTAGGAAAAAAACGGAAATCTAGGATTCTGCTAGGGTAACGTCGTTCTAGCAGGAAAGTTCTAAACGAATGATCGGAGAGAGAAATATTCTGAGGGGGCCGAAAAGATCATTTGTGCGTCTTCAGGTTTTCGGGATATTGCATTTCCTGCTAGAGTAACGTTTTGCAAAATCGTGGATCTCCTAGATCCATCGTATGTGCGCCTGTAAGATAAATATACATGAGTAGCTATTCATTTGTGCCCATCTGTGCCATAATTAGATTTAAGAAAATATTTATAATTTTTAAGTAATCGCATTGTCTTTGAAATCACGAAAAAAAAACATAGCGCCTAAATGAAAAGACGTGTAAGCTCGCTGAAAACTGTATTCGATTCTTCTATACACCTATAATAACCACAAAAAGTTTCTGAAGTAAGCACATGTATTCATTATTGAATAATATTACAAAAAGACAAAATTAGGTGACTTAACTTTGACGTCAACATACAATAAACCGGCTCAACCCAATAAGTGTGCGTGTGAACCAAAGATTAGTGTGTTCAGTCATAAGTTATCGTGGAAATTTTCAGCTCAAAATGTTAAGGATATAAGTAAATAAACACAAATCCAAAAATAGGTTTTCGGGGACGCTGATCTTAAAATAAATGTTATTTTGGTCATCAACGTCCCCAAAAACCCATAAAACGATACCCATATTGTAAAATAAAATAAAAAACTGTCCTCCATCTTGGATCTCAAAATAAATGTTATTTTCATCATCAGCGTCCCCAAAAACTTATATAACCATACCCATATTGTAAAATTTAAAAAAAAGTTGTCCGCCATCTTGGATCTCAAAATAAATGTTATTTTCGTCATCAGCGTCCCCAAAAACCTACAAGATGTTAACCATATTGCAAAATTTAAAAAAAAATTGTCCGCCATCTTGGATCTCAAAATAAATGTTATTTTTGTCATCAGCGCACCGAAATACCTATATAACCATACCCATATTGTAAACTTGAAAAAAAAGTTGTACGCCATCTTGGATCTCAAAATAAATGTTATTTTTGTCATCAGCGCACCGAAAAACCTATATAACCATACCCATATTGTAAACGTGAAAAAAAAGTTGTCCGCCATCTTGGATTCCAAAATAAATGTTATTTTCGTAATCAGCGCACTGAAACACTTATAAAACGATACCCATATTGAAAAATTAAAAAAAGTTGTCCGCCATCTTGGACCCAAAAATACTATTTTTGTAAACCTCATCCCGTAAAATTGGCCTTCATGGAATGCCAGGCAGATGTTTAACATCTTAGCATCCTGGCACGACGGCGACGGTCATGCTATTTTCTGTCGCGGCATTCGTGTCCATTTTACTGCCAAGTCGCGCCAAGTATGTTTTACATAAGAAAATGGTCGTAATTTTATTTTTAGTATTCATTACCGTAAAGCAAGAAAAAAAAAATATATAAGTACCAACAAATTCTTTGCCGGATCCCTGTCACTTATTACTTCGGGTTGGCGGCAAATTGACCACAATTTTTCGGTGAAGGAAAACATCGTGAGGAAATCAGCACTCTGGTTGATGATTATCATTATCAGCTAGTATGTGAAATGGAGAAGGCAATGGCAAACTACTCCATTAAAATTGCCAAGACAGTTGTTCTGAGGAATAAGACTAAAGAGAGAGAGTATGTTGAAACTATTTATTTATAGTTCTTATGTATTTATTTACTCAAACTCTCCAACACGTTAGAAATTTGAGCTTCATTAGAATCCGTTTCACCATCTGACATTTCCGTTTTACCACTCTTTTTATGAGGAAGTTCAGTAGAATTATGACTTGGTTCACAATCTCCGCTTTCATTACAGTCATCACTAGAATCAATGTCATTAATGTAAGACATTTGTGATTGTTTCCTTCGTTTCTTTCTATGAGATGCTTTCATACCTTTAGATTCAGATCTCTGTGTTGAGTTTTTCAATACACATTTTAAAAATTTGTGGCACTCCAACATGGAGAATGATTTGTCACAACTATATACTACTTGTTGGAATAAATGAATTGTATTGGTATAAATTTTAAATGGAACTTTCACACCAGCTCGCGATCCACCCGTCCATGAACATTTCGTCATAAATAGACGTGTGAACAACATATCAATTAAAGTATATGGACTATTTTCTCCTTGACCTTGGCAGACTGCAGTAAATTTTTTATATAAAGCATTCTTCTGTTCTACATCCTTCAAATCTTGTTCAAAATCATCCAATTCCTGTACATTATCTATAGGAGTGAAGATATTTAATTGATTTGAACTTGTAGCGAGACATTGGTTTCTGCTTTGCATAGATACAGCTGAGAAACTGTCCAATTTTACTGTGTATTCATTTATTGTCTGCATGATTTCATTTTGGGTCTCCAACATAATCTTTTGATTTTCTAAAACAAGCTCCATCACTGCAGAGAGTGCAGCTGGGGCTAATGGATCTTGAAAACATGTTACAATATTTGATTGCATGTTATTGCTTGATGTTGAAGGTTCCTGAAATAAATATTTACAATTAAATATTTGTCCTAAAACAATAATTAAACCTTCAACAAAGTAATGAAAGAATTTTATATATTTTGATTACATGTTTATCATGCTCTAATTCTTTATGTAACAAACCATATTCCTCTGATTTCTAGCGTTTCATTCTTGTCCTACAATGCATCTATATAACATAGAGCTTATTTCCACTTGTGCTTCATCATAATTACTTAAATTGTCTTTCTTCAATTCACAAGGTATTGGGATCCAGTTGTCTTCAGGACATATGTCTTCAATCTTTATAAGCTTATCCGCTTGGTTTCTAGGCCAAAATAAAGTTCCACCTCTCTCCCATGAATGGGGAACTGCAGTTAACACAGGCTTTCCTTTCTCAACAGTTTGAACCAATTTAAAAGGCATTTACTGCAATAAGACAATAGCCTTTTCTTGATCCAAATCCAAAGCAAATCAAATTAATCACACACAAAGTAAAATAGGTGAATACGGACATACAAACAGAAACAGTTGAGTTGAGAACACAACACAACCAACACACAAAATGACAATCAAATGTAAACGACAGCTGTCAGTTGAGTGACACTGACATCACATATTTTTAATCAGAGCCAAAGACAAGCAAGACAAATTAATCCCACATTCCCACCAAAAACATTCTGTAAAAAAATAGCCAAGTCTCGATGGAGCTGTTTGTTTATCTCTAAAAAGTAATGAAATCTAGACAAAGTCGTTCCAAATCTAAGGTTCCTTACTGCGATTTCTTTATTATTATATTTAATGTTGTGTGACTTGGCCGTTGAAGAGAGAGAGAGAGCACAATATTATAGCGTAGTCTGAACTTAGCTTTATGACATTTGGTCCACTGAGCAAGTAATTCACTACGTTTGGTCTTCGTTTGTTAGTTACGCATCTTGTGACGACGACACCTAGGTCGGTATTATATTTGTAAACATCGTTATTGATCGACAATCGGCTTTTCAATTTCAATAATATGAAAATCAAATCTGAGATTCCTTTAATTATTCAGTGACTTCACTGATTGGTATAAGATACATGCATGACCAATTTTCCTATCCACTGTGTAAATGTAAGAACTAACTTATGCACTTTTTTCAAAAGAGGATAACTATTATGTACAGTCAGCTGCAGAGAAACCATCTCATCGAATCCTATCTCAAGTTTCTCTGCAGCTTGCTTACTTACTTCAGAGGTCTGGTAAACGAAAAAAAAATGACGACCAATAAACTTAGGTACCTTATTAAGGAAGTGAGATAAAATAAATCCACTTTAAACATTTTTAATTCCCAATGAAGCAAAAAGTTTCGATACCCACGTATACCCCGAGGAATTTGCTTAATCAGCTATTTTTGTATTTTCGTATGTTTCGATACAGTAACAGCATATAACGGCATTTAGATAAATACGGTAGGTAAATCACAGAATACTTTATGAAGTTTTGTTTTTACTGTATAAGTACTTACGGGCCCAGGTAGTAGAGCCCAAAAATATCGTGGTGCTAAAAAGTTACAATACGAAAAAAGGGTCTATATTTCATTACTCGATCTTGATAGGCAGCATTGAAAAATCCGCGAAATTGCAATACTTTGACGTCTAACATACCAGAATTGTATGCAATTAAAATTAATCCTAAAAAAAGAATACTTTCTTACTACAAAAATAGGCTACGATATTCTAACGTTTTTTATTAAATAGGTAGTTTACTTAGTATTACCTATATTTTAATGTAATTATAACTTATCTAAGTAGGTACTGTGATTTCGTGATCTAATATTTTTTTACGATCGAACGACGACGTTTTATCTTCGGCTTTTGATTCTTCGTTAATTATTGTTGTCATGTAAGTATTAGTTGTTCTATTTTTCCTGACAAAAATAATGATTTTTCCAAAGCGAAAACACTTATATTCTGTTCTAAAAATTTTTTTAAATTATAATTTATTTAACCCAATGACATTCTAATACACATTATTTGTGTGTGATTTACCCAGTAAATATAAATATTTTTTTTATACAAAAAATTATTGTAAAAAATATTTTTAATTTTTTAATTAAAACACAGACATATAATAATAGTAAGCAGACTGAACATGTCATTTGAAATTGCATGGCAAAAACACACACTAAGATTATTATTCACACAACGACAGAATACAGGGTCGGATCTAAGATAATTAATTATATTCGGTACAGTGTAGCAAAACCAAAAATTTTGAGACGCTGAATCTTAAGCCGTGCGCGGTATGCGGACGGATCTGCATCAGCTTTTTACGATGGGAAATTCTATCCCTTTTGGGAAAAAATACTAGTCATTAAATCAATAAAATTTATTTTAAATTATTAAAATTAACTGCAATGAAACATTGCAATGATGTTAATGGTTGCTGGCGTCCATTCACTGTCCTGGTACTCGTAGTACGTAAGAGAAATACTCCCCATAACAGTTCTCTTTCTTGAGGTATTATTTTCTGGCATATTTTCCTTGTCCTGAAATAAAATTCACTGTCAGTATTTTTATAAAATGTGCATTTTAATCTTCAAGAAAGAATTCTTCAAGAAGTTCAAATAGAAAATGAGATTTTTATAGAATAGGTACTAAATTCGTATATTTGCCTTGATTCGGCCCAGCCATAGTAAACAAAACTGGATCTGTCAAATGATCTATGCTATTTACGAAATTATTAAATTACTTGTAGTATTTTTTATGAAATGGTTATAATTAATATACTACTTTATAAAATAAATAATGATATTGCTGATAAATAGCATTCAAAAGTCTAATAATGATTATTGTTTCAAAAATAACACGAAATTGTATATTATCATTGGGCACGTCAAAAAAACATGTATTGCTTACCGAAGGAACGATATTCCACGAATATATTTTTATGAAACACTTCCACACATTGTACACGTTGCATTTTATCATTTCTATTGAGTTTAAAAGCACAAAACAGTAAAAAATTATTTTAAATATTTATGTCAACTGTTACAACACAACAAATATGACAGTTAAGGATCATTTCGCATGAAAAATCCGGCTTGGATGATAAATCTTTCAGTGTAGTGGTTCGTGTTGCAATACATTGCAATGCTAAGGAAGGAAAGGGACAGAGTTATGTGACAGTCCTTATCATGAACAGGATGCAAATATTGTCAAATATCATCAGTGTGTGTGTGAAATTTGTGTTCCTTCTGCTTATATTTAAAAAAAAATTTTACTTCTGTGAATTAAAATTATTTATACAGGTGGCCTTGTCTGTTTGTAATATCGGGCGGATGGTGCTGTTTGACGTTTGTGACATAGTACAACATCCCAGACTTTATAATGGATCCAATCCAACCCGGTCGTATCGTAAAAAAATTGTTTTATCGACCCCGGTTGCCCCGACGAGTGAGTTATGCTGTTCAGACTGTTTGTTTGTTTGTAGGTATAATTAAATCTGAACTCAATACTTACAAAACTTTTATATTGAGAGAAAACATCCATTATAAAATGCGAAAGACTGTCTGTGTCTTTCTGTCTATCTGAACATAGTTCCCCAACTCCACAAACCATTTGAAAACAAAACAGGAGCATGTGCCAACTTACCATTTTTTACGCGGACCGATGTAAATATAGACCAAGCATGCGAATACACAATCTCAGCACAAATTGAACTTAACTTTGCACAACATAAGAGTTAAAATCCATTGTCACCACATGATTATCATTAAAAATTGTAATATAATCAAAAATATCGAGTTTATACATGTGGTAGGCGCCCGTTGGCGCGACCACTCGACACCGACTCGAAGTTGGACTGCCAGATGATACTACACATGTGAATGAGCGATACCTAATGTAGGATTAAAAATTAACTTTATACTTAAAGTGCAAAAGCTTAATTTACAATGCAATGGATAATTATGTACATACATATGGCCCGAGAACGGACCCTGTACCCACCGGTACCATGAGTATTTTTTATCAAGAATGTGGACGGTCGAGTATTCGGCGCAGTGCGGCAAAATTCGCAGGGACCAATGGGGTTAGAGTTTAAAAGTTATCGATATATAGTGTCAAGGAAGCGTGAATCTAACATAAAAGGAAACAAAAAGCAAGCTGCTGATAAATTACTAATGCGATTACATTAAAATGCGAACAGTACTTGGGCTAATTTTATTTTGGCTAAAGTTAGGGATGATGACTGGGTAAAAAATAAAATATATGATGCTATTTAAATAATGAAACATTATAATTGAATGTCACTTTAATTGATCAATTTTATTTATAACATGGTTTACTATTTTTTAGTTCTAATTAAAGTATATTGGGAATGCTTTTTGACTCCATTAAAAGTGACGTCACCGTTGAGTACTGTCACACAAGTCCCATATAAATTATTGTTTTTGACATTTAATAAAAAGTAACTAATTTGACTTGTTGTCATCTACCCTATTATAGTCTCAGATCAAGTATCTCTAATACTACACTACCTACCTATCTTAGGGCCACTTGCAGCTCGGAGATAAATCTCGATTTAAATTAAAATAAACTCGACTTAGGCTTAAACTTCGTTTTGCGTCTTGCACAACATCGAATTAGCTTAAATCTCGATTTAAATAAACGTCAAAGTTAAATCGACACCAAGGTCGGTTTAAAGTCGTTAAATCTCGATTTTAGCGTGAATCAATAACAATATCCTCGTAGTTTATCTCAGTTTTTCAGCGGAAATGGATTTATCTTTACACTTTAGTGATGATGATCTACTAGTAGACGATGATGAAGAAATCGTGGAATATTTAGAAACACCATTTTTCAATCGACGAATCTTTGTGGGAAGTGATTTATTTACCACATTACGCGAAGATGAATTCATGAAACGCTTTCGTTTAAGTAAACAAAGTGCAATATTCCTTCACAATAAAATAATTCATAACTTTCCCCGTGATTTTAACAGGTAAGCTGTGCAAATATTACAGTAATATAAAACCAACTTAGCGACTTTGCTAACATAACCTATAACAAAGAAAAACAAATCATTGTATCCATATTTTTAGGAACAGAAATGCTGTATCACCGATGAACCAACTTCTATGTACATTGAGATATTATGCTACTGGTAGCCAATTAACTGCTTGTGGTGATGTTATTGGAGCTCATGAGTCTACTGCCTGTAGAATATTACATCGAGTAACACATGCAATTGCCTCTTTATATTCGGAATTTATTAATATGCCGGTTGGAGTACATGAACAAAACAATGTTGTATCAAAATTTTATGATATAGCAAAATTTCCCCGAGTAATTGGTGCTATAGATTGCACACATATAAAAATTTTATCTCCAGGTAAGTTAAAAAAAATCCTCATCTATTTGTTCCAATGTTTATAAAACAATAATACTCTAACACAAGTAAAGTAAGTAGTCATAATTAGGTAAATAATATTAATGAACTCTATTTAAAGCAATTAGGTACCTACTTTCATGAGTTTTGAATGAAATGGGTTACCTGTATTATGTTAATAAGTTGTTATGTTTTCTTTTTTCTATAGGTGGTGATCATGCCGAAATTTATAGAAATCGGAAGGGCTATTTTTCTATTAATACCCAGTGCATATGCTCAGCTGAGCTACTATTCCTAGATGTTGTGGCTCGTTGGCATGGTTCAGTACATGATGCCAATATCTGGGACAATTGTGCACAAAAAAGAAACTTTGTACAAGTGAGTAAGAGAGTTCAACACTAGATAAACTTCTCAAAAATATAATTAAGTAATATTAACTGCAAACAAATTTTGAAGAATATACTCAATGTAATTATAATAATATACTTCTTCTTTTCAGGGAGTATATAATGACAAATTGTTGGTTGGTGATAGTGGATATGCCCAGACTAAATATATGATGACACCGCTGCCTGAAAATGCTCCTTGCACTAGAGGGGAAAGACTATATCAGGAATCTCAAATAAGAACTCGAAATGTGATAGAGCGAGCATTTGGGATTTGGAAGAGAAGGTTCCCTATTCTTTCAAAGGGAATTAATGTAAAGTTACATAGAGTGCCAGGTAAAATATAAATTTCAGCATTTTACCATGTTTTGTATTTATAGATAAACCCAAAAATTATTTCTTTTCATAATGTATTTATTTAAAAAAAATGTAAAATTGTACTAATTACCTAACAAAGTTGAACTTTATATTTATAATTAAAAATATAACGTATATTTTCTATAATTACAGGTATTATTATCGCAACAGCTGTGTTACACAATATAGCAATTTTACAAAAAGACTTGTTACCACCTCAGGACGAAGAAGTGCCTACTATACCTGAATTTACTCCGAATACCACAACTTTGCCCAGAAGTGTAAGTGGTAACATAGAAAGAACATTGCTGATCAATAATTACTTTGCAAGATTGTAATGAGTGTAAATAAAATGAAACAAGTACATGTAATTCAATTTACTTTATTTTTTTAATAAATCTAATTCCATTTCATATTTTTTTTTGAAGAAATTCCAACTCCATCTCATTTTTTCTTTTTTCATGCACAAGTTTTTCTTTTGCCAATTCTATTAATAATTGCTGGTGCTCCATCTGAGAGTCTATCAATAGTTTTTGTGACCTTACTAACTCCTTCTTGTCATCTGCTAGCTCTTTGGAAAGAGTGGCACACATTCACTTTTTCTTTCCTGTAAAAAAAATAATGGAATGTACATATTACTTATCTATAACTAAAATAATAAAACTGAAACTCTGTGTGTGAAAGCATTCATAAGAAAGGTTATAGGATAGGCTATCTGGAGTTCTGAAATTCCCTGCATTGTGCAACATGTACAATGTACAGTCAGCTGTAGAGAAACCTAACCAAATCCTATCTCAGAGGGGTCAGGTTTCTCTGCAGCTGACTGTACATGATACACATGTCTAGTAACAATAAGTAAAAAGGTCACAAAATAAAAATATATCTGTATTTTTACCTTTTTTCAATGATTCCAGACTTGGGTCGACCTTCCTTTTCATTACATTTAATCTTTTCTGGTCACCACTCTTATTCAAATGGTGATCTGGGGTGCAAACTGAAACAATATTTTAATACATTATTGAGATGTATCAAATTAATGGCAGACTTCATAATATGCTATGATGTATGCGTTGTGAATCAATATATAACTTTTGCATTAGAGATCAACCGAACAATCCAACAAGTCACAACAGCTTGTGGCAGTGTGGACACACATACTTATGTGGGAAACCTTTGCTCAGGAAGTAGACTCTTGACGCTAAGATAATAAATATAGACATGATAAAGAACCTTACCATTTTCTATCTGTGAGCTTTCCTGTATATACTTTAATTCTATTGGTTCAATCTGTGCATCAATTGACACAGATGCTTGCTGCTGTTTCATGAAATCAGCATCTCCGTCATATATTGTATAAAGTCCTTCCAGTGAAGGACCAATTTAGGTTTTGACCTTTCTCCATGATAGGGTCACTGCTACCACATGGTGATTGTGGTGGAGGGCCTCCTCCTAAAAAGAAGAATGATTTCAATAATTATTTTATATACAATAATTATGTTTAACTGACTATACATAGATTAAATTACTGGCAGGGTTTGCTTCAAAAGCATTCACTTTATATTATTGGTAGACAAAAATTTGTAACGGGTGTGAGTTTAAAATACCACATGTATTATTGGGCGACAAAAATATGTGATGGGTGCGAGTTTAAAATACCACATGGGTTCACATTGTTTTATGTAAATGTGTGATTTTGTAAATGCACCTACCTACACACAACAATAACTTGTTAACTAAATCATATATACCTGTACGATTAATTTCTTTTTGTGTATTACTTCTTCTTTTTTTGCCTCCTTAACTAACTGCTGAAAGGTATATTGGCACTCTGAAGTGCTCGCCTCTGTTGCCTCTGCTACTCTGTCCCAGTCCTGCCCATGCTCTTCAATAGCTTCCAGTAGTATTGGTGCTAAAACATACATAAATATAATCATTGTACTTTTTCATTAAATTTCAGAAAAAAATATTGAAGAAATATTTCAGTTGTATCACAATAAAATTCGCAGTAAATTAAATTAATAAATAATCAAGCAATAGCACTGAAATAGTTGTCTTACCTCTGATGGCCATTTTTTCACTGGAGTGCGATTTTTTCGCTTTAATTTTTTGATTCTTATAGCAAGACAGTAAATTTTCCGCAGTTCTGGGCGAGAAATTTGTTTGTGAGTTATATTCGTCTGCTAATTTTTGCCAAGCCACTTGTTTGTCCTTTGTTGTAGCCCCGTCTGTTTTTTTATTTTCTAAAATTGGGTATTTTTCAACGAGCTTTAATAAATGCATTATTTCATCCGTAGTAAAATTAGTCGGAAATAAAAAATATAGAAAAATAACACGCAAGTTCACGCAACACAACACACGTAGCACGCAATGACGCAAAGAAATGTCTTTCTTTTCTTTCTTCAAAGTTCAAACTTCAAAATTTCAAACAAAACTGACATAACACAATGACATTGACAAGACAAATGTCGTTTCTTCCTACGCGAGCGTACGCAATAATAAGCTGACGAACAGTTTTTATTGAAAAACGGAACGTGAAGAACGAATGACGACTGAATGAAATGCTAAAGCTCGATTTAGTTAAATCGAGCGTAGTAACAGGTTGTGCAAGACAACCTTAATGAGGTTTAAGTTAAATTGAGCTTAGCGCTAATTCTAGTTTTAATAAAATCGAGTTTACTAAGATTTTGCTGCAAGTGGCCCTTATAAACAAGTTAGTAAAGTGAAGTTAGTCACGATTTTAATCGCAATTACAATTTATACCACCAGCCCATCATCAGCCGGTAACTGCAGGGCAAGGACGGATCCAGGATTTTTTCTGGGGGGGGGCAGAGGGGAAGGGGCAGAGGAGCAGTGGCGGACTATGCAAGCTAGACGAATTGTTAAGACGGTGGTAGGGACGAGGGTTCAAAAAAGGGCCGGAATTTTGCCAAATGGTGGTGCCCGTGCACTTCTTGCACTTCTGGAACTTTTTATGGTTATTATAACTGTCTAGAAGAATGTAATACAGTTTTCAGAGAGCTTACACGTCTTCTCATACTAAAAAATTATAAATATTTTCTTAAATCTAATTAGTACGTCACAGATGGACACAAATTAATAGCAACTCATGTATATTTATCCTACAGGCGCACATACAATGGATCTAGGAGATCCACGATTTTGTAAAACGTAACTCCAGCAGGAACCGCAATATTCCGAAAAACCTGAAGACGCACAAATGATCTATTCAGCCTAGATCAATGCACTAATATACCTAAGCTCTCTGCCGACGCAGAATATTAATAACGAGAAGTAAGGTATAATATAATTTTATTTTTCGACGTTATCATCCTTTAGATAAATAAATTTTAAATATCTTTTTTCCAGAGCTAATATATCCTTTAAAAAAAAAATCTTCTTGGACACTAAAAATTTCCGTTGCAAACGCTATTTTTCATCATCCTCAAATTTTATAACTTTGCAATGTTCCTTTACCTAAAAAAATATACCAAAATTACTATGGGTTAAGTCTAGTAAATATAGGGGATATTCGAGGATTTCGGAGCCAGCATCTCGGAATGGTGCCATGGCAAATGCAGCCTTGTGTGCCCGTGCGTTGTCTTGATGGACAAGAATTTTTTTGCGAGTTTTCCTCTGGATTTTTCACAAATCCCATGGCGTATTTTTTTTATTTGTTCAGCGTACACACTTCTTATTATAGTGGCTCCATGATAAAGGTGTTCAATTATTACAACTCCTTGGCTATCCCAAATAAAGTGCCCTTGATCTTACCGGCAGACGATCTTGTCTTGAAATTCTTTGGGATTGGAGATGATGGTTTTTTTCATGCCATCGGTTGTTGCTTCGTTTCCGGATCGTCATGGTGAAGAAATGATTAATTGACTGTTACGAATCAAGCTAAAAAGCGATCAGGATCTTGTTGAAACAATTCCAATGAGCTCTTCGAAATCTTGAGTTGCGTTTGCTTTTGTGCGTCCCTGAGCATTCTGAGAACCCAACGCGCTGATACCTTTCTCATTTCCATGTGAACATGTAATAATTATTTGCACTGCCTATCGAGATCTTCAACTCTTCAGCAATAAAAGGTACTATTACACGACGATTATCCAATACAATTTTTTCAATTTTTTTTACCATTTCTTCGGTAACAGATGTCGCAGGGCGGCTCGAGCGATGGTTATTCTTGAATCGATGTTCTTCTACGTTTGAACTTTGAACAGCACCTTGCCACCGTAGAATATAATGGGGCATCCTCTCCTAATGTTAATCGTAACTTTTGAAAAACTTGTTCGGTAGAAAAAAAATTCAAGAAAAAATATTTTGTTACTGCTTGAATCTCAGTTTTATCCATTTTTATTAACGCTCAACGACAAGTCACAAACAAATGCGTGACACTAAACTCAGCTTTACGATAATGAACTAATTATTTGAGGGTATTCTTACAAAGACCTAAGCCATAATAAGTACTTATAAATTATTTTCTCAAATTACCCCCTATAAGTATATCATTCTCATTACTTTTTGAACACCCCTCGTATGCGTATGGGAAACAGGAAGATTGGTTCAGTAGATAAAGCGGAAGTGGTAAGAAGAAACAAACAAATACATAGGTAGGTACCTAAGTACATATTTACAAACTTACTTTTGCATCTAAACAATATTATCCACCGCGCTCTTGCCACCATTAGCGTGCCGGCTATTTAAGAACCTCATGGGTTGGCGCGGAATGATGGCAAGAGACCGGATGACTTTGGTGCCTTGGAGGTTACCTGCGTTGACACACTGGCGCCATCTCATCTCCAGGCCACCAAGTCCAAGGCCGGTGCAGCAGCAACGGAAGCAGAGAGCCTCAAAACGCGCAAATATGTGGTTATTGGCAATAACTAAGTTTATGAGCCTTTTGGGGTGGAAACTTTGGGTCCATGGGGTCCATCAGCTCACCAGCTTGTTATTTTTATTTCAAGAAGGCTGGTCGAGGTATCCCGTGACCAACGGGCTGGCAGCTTCTTTGGCCAAAGGCTAAGCATTGCCATACAACTTGGCAATGCAGCCAGCCTTTTGGGCACGTTGCCGCGGGGCTACGCTCTTGAGGGGCTTTACAACTTGTAATTATTATTTTTTGTATTCCTTAGTTTTTAATTTTAGTGGGTATTTTAATTTAGCTTGTACTTTAGTTTTTATAATATTGACTTTTGCTTTTTTTTTTTGATAAAGTACTGTGAATGATGGAATCTCCATAGTAAGTAGGTACAAAAAAATCCTGTCTGGGGGGGGCACGTGCCCACGTGCCCACACCCTAAATCCGCTACTGGTTAGAACGCATAATTCGTTAATGTGCACATTAACTACCTCTATTAAGTTAAGATTACCTAATCTGCAGATGCTCTGATACAATTCGTGAAAGTGTAAAGTTTGAATTTAAAAAAGCTCTTATTTGCACTTTACCGAGACAGTAACGAATAGTACATCGTTAAATTGCGAAAAACAGTGAACGCAATACTTTTGTTTCGCTCGCCCGCTCCTACCGCGCGTTTTAGGCGCGTTTGGTCCAATTCGTGATTGGCCCAAAGTTCCAAAAAATGTTAAGATCATAGTAGTAGTTAGGTTAGGTTATTTTTTTTTTAATTACCGCCCAGAAAGACTTTGAGGGCGGAAAAGAAGTTAGGTTCAGGTTTTTTATGACCGCCCAAAAAGACTTTGAGGGCAGAAAAGAAGTCAGGTTCAGGTTATTCTTTTTAATACCACCCGGAAAGACTTGAGGGCAGAAAATATGTAAGTTTTTTTGGACCAATTGCGAATGGGACCAATCGCGAATTGAATTATTAAATTACTAGCTTTTGCCCGCGGCTTCGCCTACGTGTATTTCCCACGGGAACAGTGCTTTTTCCCGGGATGAAAGGTACCCTATGTCTTTCTCCGTACTTCTAACTATGTGTATGCAAAATTTCAGGAAGATTGGTTCAGTACCTGAAGCGTGAAGAGGTAACATACTCACTTTCGCATTTATAATATGAGTTAGGATTTATTATTTAGTAGCCATACCCCGGGGCAACGGCGGATCCAGGATTTTTTTCTGGGGGGGGGCACAAGGTCCGTGGCGAACTATGCATGTGGGGGGGGGATGCAACAAATCGACATCTGTCCTGATGCTGTTGCCGCCCTTGAAACGAATCTAAAGACTTGCTCTCACTACGCCACTGCAGAAGACCAGATTCGCAAAAAATAAACCAGATGGTCAGAAAAAATTCTGTTATTTCTTAATTTGATATGCACTGTTATGGAATTTTCTCTCCACAGTAGTTACACAAAAAACAGTCTGGGGGGGGCACTTCCCCTAAATCCGCTACTGCCCCGGGGATCCGTTCCCGTGGGAATTTCGGGCTAAAAAGTACCCTATGTGCTATTCCCGGTATTTTTCTACCCGTGTACCAAATTTAATCGAAATCCGCCCAGTAGATTTTGCGTGATTGAGTAACAAACATCCTCACAAAATGTTATTATATTAATTATGATTTATGATTTATTTATTATTGAGTACAATAAACAACTAAGTATTTTTAAATAGAAGTAAACCCCGATATTACTCTAATTTCAAAATGTACCCCAAAACACTATCGTTGATGATGTCCTTGTTATTTTTCGCTAATTTCGTGTATTATTTTAACAAAATTTAAACAAAATAACAATCACAGGTGAAATGTTATATTGTTCTTTTGAAGATAAAAAAGGTCACATACTGGAGGTATGTACCTATGTACTTTTTTACACTCCGAACACTGCAACTCGGCGTTTTTGTTGGAGATTATCACGCGCACTCTGCAAATAGTCGAATGGCAGCCATTGGCCGACAAAGTAGTTTTATATAACGAGTATGAGCGTGCTCTTGTATTTTTGCCAAAGGGGGAATGACTGTAATGGCCAATCCATTGGTATTTAATCTGAGCGGTCCGTAGAGCAACACGGCCGCGCGCGGAAGTCCTTGTTGCTCGAAGGAGCGGTCAGGCTATACAATGATGCAACACTATTTTTTTAATTTTTTGGCCTCTGTTTTCCAGTCGATTAATTTGTATTGAAATCATATAATCGAATTTTAAATCGATTTACTTATTATATTCGGTGAACGAACTGTGAGTGAATGAATTGTTTGTCCAGCTGATAGATGTCAGAATCACAAGTGTCAGACAGACGTTTGGTGGCTTTTGCTTGCTTGTTTGTTTGACATCTCTCTCTACAGCAGAAGAATTTTGAGTCGTAATTTAATTTTATTGTTATTTCTCATTAAAATTTTAATGATACGGTGCATTGTGATTAAATAAGTGTTAACAAGTGATTTCCAGCAGTATCCCTCTAATTATTTGTAAGATATTTACAATAAATTACATTATATTGTTCTTGCAATATTCGCTTTGTGTGCTGTTGTGTGGTGTGCTAAAATGAAATTATTGTTGTCGGATTAAACACGTGATCCAAGGCCAAAGATATACATTGTGACACGATAAATCGAATTAACTTGGCTTTAACAAATATTGCAAGGCTTGTGAATATTGATTATTTGATGGCAAAATTCCCCGTTACCAAGTAATCAGGGGGCCGATTCCACTAATTACAAACGTAAATGTCGTGTTTCAATTGTGTCTCAAGATCCAAGGAAATTGAAATAAAGTGACAAGATCTCTGTATTACTTCTATGTTTTATTACGATTTCTTTGGCCTTTGAGACACAACTTAGGCACGACATCTACGTTTATAATTTGTAAATTCAAGGGTCAGATCTTGCTATGGTGGTTCAATTCCGATCCTGTTTCTTTATTGCTACTAGCCGTGTGACTCTGACAAATTGATATTTAGGCCAATGTAATGCGTTATATTTTGTCCGCGGCTTCGTCCGCGTAAATCATACACCAAACCCTTTCTCATGACCCACCCTGTCTATTGGTGAAAACCCCATGAAAATCCGTTCTGTAATTATTGAGTTTATCATGAAAACAGACAATTTGTGGCTACAGTTTGTTCTCTATAGCTGATCAGTATAGCTTGCTAGTTTCAAGTTGTCATTTGAGCCTATGACCCTAATTACAGATAATAAAACTAGGCTAATTTATCATGTGTAGTTTATGCACAAATTTATTGCCATTTTGCTCTTACAAGGTCTTGTGGTTTGACGGTGCATATACAAATTATACAAACATATTTGTATGAGCAACAATATGAATTTGGGGCATTTTCTAGTTAGACTTAAAAATGGCTTTTAAATTAATAGTTTGGGATAAGTTAATAAACACTGGCCAGAATTTTGTTATTAGAGAATATTTTTTATCTGGTAAAAGTCTGGACCCTCCATTCCCAACGTGCTTATGATTGTATTCACCAGCCATCAAATGAACAAAAACTTACACTTTGTAAAATATAAGATGAGCCCTATGTCAGCAGGATGAACTGATACATTTAAAATAAAGCATAAAAACAGATATATTATTCTGAGCCTGTTTCTTACTATTTTACTATTTGACATCTGTCATAGAGATCAAGCAATATTTTACAAACTATAACAAAACTTTTTTTCTTCAGGCATTGAGTATGCAACCCATACTGTGTGAAGGACCCTATGCAATGTGAGCAAAGAAACACCAAGCCATGTGGAGAGACATAGCGGGCCTGTTGGCCATGCTGACCACTGTCACTGGAAACATCATAGTGTTCACCAAAGAGTCACCCCATGTGGTCAGTATAAAAGCTATTTTTAAATGCATCTGAGAAATAACAGGTTTACTTTACACAGTTATCAATCCAAGTCACCACAAACTTTCTTAATTTGTTACAATTATCAGTTGTACTGAAAAAAATATTTATGTATGTGATAGCCAGATTAATTAGAAGTTAACTGCAACTCTTGGCAGCTTACACATGAGATTTAGGGATAAAATGTACTTACAGGTTTTAATTCAACCTTGCATGAAATTGCATCAAATTTTATGCATTATACATTCCAAACAACCTTTAAAACTTGACATTTATGCTATTACTAGCTTTCGCCCGCGGCTTCGCCCGCATGGACAGTTCTTTTTCCCGGGATGAAAGGTACCCTATGTCCTTCTCAGTACTTCCAAGGACCCTATGCAATGTGAGCAAAGAAACACCAAGCCATGTGGAGAGACATAGCGGGCCTGTTGGCCATGCTGACCACTGTCACTGGAAACATCATAGTGTTCACCAAAGAGTCACCCCATGTGGTCAGTATAAAAGCTATTTTTAAATGCATCTGAGAAATAACAGGTTTACTTTACACAGTTATCAATCCAAGTCACCACAAACTTTCTTAATTTGTTACAATTATCAGTTGTTCTGAAAAAAATATTTATGTATGTGATAGCCAGATTAATTAGAAGTTAACTGCAACTCTTGGCAGCTTACACATGAGATTTAGGGATAAAATGTACTTACAGGTTTTAATTCAACCTTGCATGAAATTGCATCAAATTTTATGCATTATACATTCCAAACAACCTTTAAAACTTGACATTTATGCTATTACTAGCTTTCGCCCGCGGCTTCGCCCGCATGGACAGTTCTTTTTCCCGGGATGAAAGGTACCCTATGTCCTTCTCCATACTTCCAACTATGTGTATGCGAAATTTCAGGAAGATTGGTTCAGTAGATAAAGCGTGAAGAGGTAACAAACAAACAAACTCACTTTCGCTTTTATAATATTAGTTAGGACTAGTTGAGTCCCGGATTCGCTCCCTTGGGAATTTCGGGAACACTACAGCTTGCACAAAAACGATGCATCGTCATTGCAACTTTTCACAACCATCATTTCAGTGTTCATTGCACACTGTAATGGTTTCATAATTACGATATCGTAATCTGTTCGTTGCGTGCGCGCACTTCCGCTGTCCCTACGTAATATGTATTTATTGCACACACCTTTAAGAATTTTTATCACAATTCTACTTACAATTAGTCCTACTTAACTCCCTACGCTACGTAATCCATACTATCTATAATCCTACTATCCTAATATATATATAATATTATATATTATATTATAAATGCGAAAGTTTGGATGTGAGTTTGTGAGGATGTTTGTTACTTAATCAAGCAAAATCTACTGGACGGATTTCGATGAAATTTTTATATACGAGTAGAAAAGTACCGGGAATAGCACATAGGGTACTTTTTATCTCGAAATTCCCACGGGAGCGAAGCCCCGGGGCGTGGCTAGTAAATTATAAAATAAATGCAAAAGTCTGTCTGTTATCCACGGCTTTAGCTGTATGTTAGATGTATGGAGATAGAAGACCAAAGGTCAAATATAGGCTTACTTTTTTTTAATTACCCAAGGTGCTTGTGAGAGGTGAAGGTTTGTATATGATACTTTTTACTTCCGACGAATTCGCGGAAAAAATAATGATTTTTTTAAAGCTACAGCTTGAATTTCTTGTATGCTCCCAGGCAACACACACTGAACATTGACACATCTGAACTGGTGTACATTGTAATTTAGCTACTATCTGCGCCATAGAGCATGTGGTCAAGAGAAACTCGTGACCACATGTACTACGTCGTACTTGATTGAGATTTGTTATAATTCAATGGAGATTTGGTTCCAGTGCAGTTGCACTTGTATCCAAGTCAAGTGCGTGCGGTGACGCGTACCGTTCATTGTGATAGTGGTGATTCATGGGGACAGGACACGTTTTCTTTGTCCTCATCATACACTACTGCTATCGTCAACTAACTGATTATCGTCTTAATCACATCTGCCTTTTACCCGCCTGCAACAGACGGAAGAAAATTGTTTAAAAAATTAAGTTGTTCAAATAATCTACATTCAGGAAAAACATCAGTAATTTTACCTGGGGCTTATTTCTTTTATTTTGTTTTTATATTTCTGTCCACTGCTGAGCTTAGTTAGTCCTCTCTTTCTCTCATCTATGTTAAGACTATGCATTATTATTTTAATTAGTTCTTTTTTTCAATTTTTTTTTTTAATAATATGTTTTTTTTTGCGAAGTAATAAAAAAGATATAGGATATAGGAGTACCTAGTTTATAATTCCTCCTTCCTTTCCTTTAATCAACAAACCCTTTATTAGACCCACTTAAAGTTCTCTGTTTATCCTAAAGATCGACTGTTAGTTTGCATTAGGTCCACCTATTGTGCTATTAGTATTGTATTTGTGCAATAAAGGTTAAATAAGTAAATAAAATAATTTACTTAGTTATGGATAGTTGATACATTTTGGTGAAGGGTGTAACATGATCGACACGCATAATCATGCTCGCATTCCTAACAGAATCTTTGTGTATATTTCGGCTGTTTAATGTACACTTGTTTTTAGCGACAAATCTTTTCACATAAAATAGAGACGATGAGGTGACATTTTTATTCAACTTCTAAAGGTCTAAAATGGCCAGTTTGAAATATCGGGATAAAAGAATTATGTGATCAATGACAATTATCTAAACTTTCGCATTCAAGTATCTTCCAAACATTTTATTAAACGTTTACCTTTGGCATTTGTGTATTCAGTCTGGCTGTTTGTCTGTTTAGACATGATTAAAACAAGTTTTAATGTATACAGTGTCGTATCTAACTTAAACAGTCTGCTATTTTTATAATATGTATGTTTACTTAAAGAGTGTGTTAAAGAGTATTCACCTGTGTGATACAATGCCCTAAATTGCCCTAGTTTAAAAAACTTTGCCTACTTTGTTACATTATCTATACTGGCTGATATGTCCTGTCATTTAATATAATCTGACTCACACTCACAAAGGAAGAATTAAGTCCCATACTGACTCAGTGCAAAAATGATTTGAATTAAAGTCCTCGAAAGAGGCTTTTTGGACAATCCCCTATAAAGATATCATCATCATCTACAATCTTCTGTGACCCACTGCTGGGTATAGGCCTCCTTCAGTCTTCGCCAACCGAAAAATATCGAGATATACGTACCTTCATTTACTATAAAGTTTAAAGAAAGTGAAAATATCTTGCCCCTAGTATTTATTAGAAGTTGTTTACTATTTTATTTGGAGATCTATTCCAGGAATTTCACTTTATCTCTAGATAATTCTTAGCCCTAACCAATGCTAACACAAACTTGCAATCTTATCTATGTACTTGTATGGGAAAATACTTCAAAATACAGTTATTATTGCTATATCAGTGGCTCGTTAACCACGCTCATTACCAATGGCAATACGATTGATTATAGTTAATTATAACTGTTCAAATTTATACTGATGATTATTTAGAAGTGATTTATTAGTAGATACAAAAGCAATCTGTGTGGTGTGTGAAGTGGTAAGATGGGGTTATTAGTGCTGATTTTTTAATTACGATATATCAGTGGCGTACTGACACATATAAGCGCCTTGGGCAGTTATCAAATATGCGCCCTTTTTGTTGTTCTCTCAATAGCGTCGCGTCGTTATTGTATTTAGGAGCGTGGAGTATTTTTTTCTGATAGACCGTATAACTTGATGCTAGTTTAATTTAATAATAATCCTTTTCAGCCTGTATTATGCAGAGGTTTACCAGTCGTGAACTGTTAATAAATATATGTATTACTAGCCGCGCCCTGGGGCTTCGGCCCGTGGAAATTTCGTTATAAAAAGTCCCCTATGTGCTATTTTCGGTATTTTTCTACCCATATATCAAATTTAAATTTCATCGAAATCCGTCCAGTAGATTTTGCGTGATGTGTAACACAAACTCACATCCAAACTTTCGCATTTATAAATATTAGTAAGATTATTTATGCCCATTGCTGTAATAATAACCAGCTACGCCTTAAGGCTTTGCTCCCTTGGTTATATATATTTTTTAAATCTCAGGACAGAAAGTATGATAATGCAAGTCCTTATGTACGACGGCTCAACGATTGCGGCGTGACTGTAATATCCATTCATAGTTTTCCATTTATAATGATAATAACATTTCCGCAACCTTGCCTTTGTGTATCCATTTGTATTTGCATATGCTTCAGATAGAATATTTTGAAGATTTTAAACGATTTACTTGTTATAAAATGTCGTTAAGTTAAATACTTTTAGTGAGTTTATTTGGTTATTCCCTAGAGTTTCTCCCGGATTTGTCGATGTCGGAAAAGTAGATTATAATATCGATTGCATAAATTCTCGTCATTTGCCCGATTGTATTTTATATCCATAGGAAATACATAATTTTATCGAGCCTACACCTAAAGTCCGTTTATTCATAATTGTCCTATTAGGTAAACAATCTTACCATGTATTTTTAAGATTTTACAACAATATAAATTAAAATATACTTTTTAGGAAATTACTTTCGTGGTTAATACATGTTTTACTTTAGAATGTTTAGGTTTAAACTGATATTTGATTTATTTTTATCAAAATTCAATAAAAAGTAATATGAAGATTGTTTACATAATAGGACAATTAAGAAAAAAATGAGTTTATCTTAAATACAAACTTTAGAAACAAGGTACTAGGTTTTATACGTAAGTACATTATTTGCTTCAGGGGGATCTACCTAAAACTAAAGTTTGGGAGATTTATTGAACAAATATGTATTAAAATCTGCTCCCTAGTTACATATTTCTATTACGGACGTACAGACTTATGTTCATAACATAGATTAGATTGGAATTAGCTATTAGACAACACTCCACGCGCCAGTACTTTTCCAATGTCGATCCACTCGATCAGTTATCAATAGTAAATTGTTATCAGCACTAATAACCCGCTTGTTACCCTCAGTGTGCAGTGGTTAAAACGACATACATGGACTGTGTTCGAATCCTGGGCCGCGGGAAAATCGGTATCGGATGAGGTGAAATGTGAACGGTGTTTTTTGAAATGTGAACTTTTGATACTGTTCCGAAAAAGTGACGAAAGTTCCGGTTTTTTATGGGTTGAGGGTCGAAGACTTGGTCGCCTCCGCAAGGATCAGCTCGTTTTGAGGAGAAGTTTTCGAGATATGTAACAAAATGACGCCGCACTACGCAATCAAAGTGTTCTACGTGTATGGCATGCAACACTTCGTTCGTATTAATTTTAAATTAACCCTTTTATTTATAACTAGCTGGCGCCCGCGGCTTCGCTCGCGTTAATCCTTTCTTAGCGGATGCCTACGTCATAACATCTACCTGCATGCCAAATTTCAGTCCGATCCGTCCAGTGGTTTGGGCTGTGCGTTGATAGATCACTATGTCAGTCAGTCAGTCACCTTTGAGTTATATATACAGTATGTTTTTTAAATCATTGGCATCCTTTCTACTGGTGAAAGTACTCATGAACATGAGCAACTTTTTGTATGGGACCGACTCAATCCGATGGAAAAAAAAATCAGCTGGTCCATACATTTCGGGTGAGTAGGTATTGGAAAATAGTATGGAACAGCAGATTTACTTTCACCAGTAGAAAGGATGCCAATAATTTAAAAAACACCTGTATAGGTATATAGAAAAGATAATAATAATTCACATCACCCAATAGCCCATATTCTTCCAAAGCCTTCTTCAACAGATTTCACTATTAATGCCAAAAAAAATCGGATTTTCAAAGAGATTTTAGGTTTGAAGTCGTCTATAAATCGCATGCTTTCTATTCTGTGATAAAGTCAAACCAATAATATAAACTAAAAAACACGATGTAAAAATAATTATAAATAAACATATAAAGTGGCAAAACTCTTTAAAAACATGTTTTCTGAAATATCAGAAGTATCTAGATTGTATTGAATTACTTTTTTATCTGTATTGCAATTCTACAATAAAATCAGGTTCACTGTTGGTCTATATACTTATCGATTTCAACAAACACAGATAACAAAATGGCGTTTTTATTTTTATTCCTTACAGCTTTACCATATAGTATTGAAAATATTTATTCAAGTGTTACCTGAATGTTTATTTATAAGACTCCTTGCAAATTCGTCAGATATTCGAAGTGGCTGGCGTAGCTACGAATTCATTGGAAGGCCACTGGATAATAGATATTGCATTTTACATTTACATACTTATTCGTCTCTTAATTATTCTTTTATTCATTTTACTTGACCATGATCACAGAATAAATATTCTTATGACTAGCAAAAAATTTAGCGATGCAAGTTTACAATAGAGTCTAAAATTAAATGATTAGCCATGATGAAAATGCCGTTATACTTATACTACTCCGTTAGCATACTCTTAAAGGGTCCCAAGAGATATGTTAGGTAGGAACTATCTAGTGTTGTCGAGATATCGATAGGCTATCGATAGTTCCTAAACACCATATCGATAGGCCTATCTATCTAAGGTATTGTCTGCGCACCCTTGGTCAGGAAAGCCTCATAGTAATTGATTCCCTCTCTAGAGCGGAAATGAATTTTAAAAATAGCACTAATTTGGTTAGTTAATAGTTTAAGTTGATTCCTTTCGACTCTTGTTAAGCAATAGGTCCCTCGCTTATCAATGTACAATCGCCGACAGATAGCGGAGGAGTTCCTGGACATGCCAGCGTCGTTCGGGGCGGTGATCCCGGTGGACGGGCTGCGCGGGCTGGTGGTGCCGGGCTCGCCGCAGGACGGCTGCGGCAACATGACCGCGCCGCCGGCCTACGACAACTTTACCGGCAAGTGGATCGTGCTGGTCGCTAGGTATGTAACCCTAACAACAACAATCATAATATATCATAATAATATTATAAATGTGAAAGTTTGGATGTGAGTTTGTGAGGATGTTTGTTACTCAATCACGCAAAATCTACTGGACGGATTTCGATGAAATTTGGTATACGGCTAGAAAAATGCCGGGAATAGCACATAGGATACTTTTTATCCCGAAATTCCCATGGGAGTGAAGCCTCGGGGCAGGGCTAGTTAATAATAAACAATACAAAAACAATAATTAATTAACAATAACAAAATTAATTTGTATAATAGGATTTATTCACACCCACATGAACTCTCAGCTCAACCCTAAGGTTTGACTGTCAGACAATGCTTTTAGCATTAAGTCCACCTTTTGTACTGTACTCTTGCATGTGTGTACAATAAAGTTTAAATAAATAAACACCTCTCATGCTTTAGCAACATTGAAATGTAAAATATATATATGTATATGGATACAAGGCGTTTAAGACCTTATACTATATTTGATAACGTCTTAAAAAAATAAAGACATATTATAGCACTTAATATGTAGAATATAGACCATAACTCTAAATCTGCAATCTACACACTAGATAAAACATATGGATTGCTCCACTGACCTTATGTAGCTTACAATCTACTTGATAACGTTTTTTTAAGATAACAATTGATTACAGAGCCTTTTTTATTTCATCCTACTGAATTAAAATAATACACAACAAAATTCTACATTTAATAGCACCTGCTTTGCTTATTCATATCCGCGGCTTCGCTCGCCCCTAAATTTAAACAAACTTGCACCCCCTACGTACTCCCTCGGTCATATTATCCCTGTGCAACATTTTAAATTTCATGTTCATGATGCGTTGATATGTCAATCGGACAACGTCCTCTTTTATGTCGATATAGATATATAAAAGATTAATAGATAAGATACCTAGATAAATATATATCTCTCTCTCTTGAGTTGCATTTTATCGAAGTCAGTCAAACCCTCGTTGGATTCAGTTTCTAAACCGCCTAAAATTTATAAAAATAGTCAGTTTCATAATCTGCCATCACTAAATAAATATATACGGACAAATCACATGTTGTCTGCTAGACATTTTGAAAATGCTATTTTATAAATATCTATTGTTCGGATCACAAGTAAAAAAGATGTAAAAAAACTGTGCGTTGAAAGGAATACAGTAAACAAGATCGTCATGGGATGAGTCACTTTATTTTTGGGCCAAAACAATCTGCGGTCATTGGTATAATCACAATGAATTGAGCGAACAATTTTGTTTGTTTTTACACCACTGCCCAAAACAACAGTGTTATGTTTTCATGTTAGAGTGAAGTATTACCTAATTATTACCTAACTAATATTATAAATGCGAAAGTGTTGATATTGTTAAGTTTACTTAATTATTTGTTTGTTACCTCTTCACGCTTTATCCACTGACCCTTCCTGAAATTTCGCATACACATAGTTAGAAGTACTGAGCAGGACATAGGGTACCTTTCATCCCGGGAAAAAGCACTGTTCCCTTGGGAAATTCACGCGGGCGAAGCCGCTGGCATAAGCTAGTAAAGTTATAAAGTATCAAAAACATGCATAACAAACACTAGCATGCCAAAATTCCTAAGGAAGCTAAGCCGCGCGGCATCGCTCGTACATTCACCGGAATATGAACCAAAGAAATCGAATTTAAATGAACTAGGAATAGCATCAGCTGGTATTTTGGATGAATATTCCCTCACGCTCACCAAAAATCTAGTGTACAGTCACTATTCCTTATGCAAACTGAAGAACTTCTTGTATAAGTCTCGTCAGGTAAGATGAATAATGGCGATTAAGCTGCGCAGTAGGCGATTTATCGGTCTATGCGGTGAGCGGGGGTCGGGCGGATCTCGTCCGGCGAACGCGATTGGTTCGTCAGTCGTACTCATGTGCAACTTTCACCCTTCCATCATTATTTTTATTTGACGTGAATAAATGTAAATGGCTCTTCTTCTATTTCAGATATGGCTGCAACTTTGAGACGAAAGTGCGGAATGCGCAGGCGGCGGGCTACCACTGCGCGATCGTGCACAACGTCAACTCCAGTGAGATCGGTGAGTGCTTTCTCATGGCAATGCATGGTTGGGACTCGGATGGGTGACCAACAGTTGCCTTAAATGCTATTCAGGAGTTAAGGTGTAATTAAATGACCTGAGCGCGTAATAAACGAACTTTTTAATCCTACTACGAGCTTACTTTTTAATCCTACTAAGGATTTTATACTCAGTAGCATTATAATTATTATATATAGTTGGCATTTATATGCGAAACTGCGAAAGTATGGATGAACTCCCGACTTACTAGGGGCGGGAAAATGTAAAAGTCGACCAACTTAAGACGAAGTTCATTATAGGTAAGTTTTATAGAAATTGAACGCAAAATCCTACCACGGAAATAAATGGAGGTCTTAGGAGAATCAGAGACGACCTCCCTGGTTTAGATAGTCATAATAGTTATGCTATGTATTTAAATTATTTAGATAAATACTTTTAGATATAAATAGATAGACAGATTTGGAAGAAAATGGGAGAGACTTTTGCCCAGCAGTGAGACGAGATAGGTTAAAAAAAAAAAAAACTTTGTGACGAAGTAGCAAAGGGTACAGTGTCATATGACTACAGAACCCTACATTTTTCTTCACTAAACACTATCAGAGCAATTAATTACAATATTGCACACTGAGTAGTGTCAATGTCTCGCGTTGAAAACAAATGAGCAGTGTTAGTTGTTGTGCGTTTTAATCAACTCGTTAATAATGGTATGTTGTGTTTTATACCTAGTATCTAATGTGAAAATAACAAAGCTTTTTAAAACAATTTTGTGCTCGTCACAACCATCAATGTGAACAATGTTTAATGAAATTATGAAGTAGATTTTCAATCTACCCCCTTCCCAAAATATATCAAACTAGCTTTTGCTCGCAGCTTCGCCCGCGTGAATTTCCCACGGGAACTGTGCTTTTTTCCTGGATGAAAGGTACCCTATGTCTTTCTCCGTACTTCCAGCTACGTGTATGCGAAATTTCAGGAAGATTGGTTTAGTAGATAAAGCGACAAAAGCCTCAAATATTTCCTACCTTCGCCTGCCTAACTAACTCTCATCCCCCCTTGCTATATGTATAAGTGTATAAATTGAATTCCAGAGACGATGTCAGCAAAGGACCCCGAGGGTATAACGATACCGTCGGTGTTCGTCAGCGACTCGGCCGGGTTCATGCTCATGGACCTCTACAACTACACCAGTGGGTGAGTCAGTCAGTCAGTCAAATCTATACTTTAATGTGATGCTGAAGAGTTATTGTTTGTTGCAACTTTAAAAAAATAGTTGTGTGTATAGACAATCCTAATAAATAATTAATAATAGATAAGAATTAATATTATACTTTAATGAGGAAGGTTTACGCTATCTTGTATCCCGAAATTCCCAAGGGAGTGAAGTCACGGGGTACAGCTATAGATAAATACAATTTAATTAATTGCATTTAGGTGTAATTGAATGCTTCAATTTATAACTTGCTACATCACTTTAAAACAAACACATGTGTAAAAATTGGTGTCAGATTTTTTAAGACCTAAATTCATCTGACACGTCTTCTCGATCGCCATCTAAAAACTTAAACGACAGCTTTATAATGTAAGTTATTGTCTTGGATTACACAAAAGAAAATAGTGGACTTGGAAACTATTTAAAAAAATACTAATATTATAAAGGAGTGTTTGTTTGTAGGGGATTATTTTCGGAACTACTGAACCGATTTCAAAAATTCTTTCACCAATATATAGCTACATTATACCTGAGTGACATAGGCTACAATATGCTGACATAGGCCATGGTACTAGTAACTTAAATTTTTAAAGAACAAATTAGTGTGAAACGGAACGATTTATGATTGCAGTTACTACGTGATGGTAAACGACGACATTCCGTTCAACATAAACACGCACCTGCTGCTGCCGTTCGCGGTCGTCGTGGTTCTGTGTCTCGTCATCATTATCATCAGTATGGTAAGTTTATTTTTATACTTCTACCACAGATTAAGTAATAGTACCTACTAACGTACAGAACGGCCACTCACCGCCCCGCACTCATTTCAAATACCGCACCTCACTCCACACTTCGTTGTAGACATCACTGGCACTTGAACGAGGCGCACTTTTCGCGCTATTTTGATTGATAACCACGACACGCAAGCAGCCCTACTAAATTTCACACTCACATTAGCACTTATACAAGCGCCATTTACATATGTAGTAGTAAATTTGCGAGCGTTATATGGAGTGTCCGGGGTGTGTTTCTACACTAATATTATAACGAGGAAAAATTTTGAATGTTTGTTAGGAATAACTTAAAAAACTACTGGACTGATTTCAAAAATTCTATCACGTTAGAATGCCACATTATCCCTAAGTAATATAGGCTATATCTAATTGTCCACGCGTGCGAAGCCGGGACCGGTTTCATGCAACAAAAACTGTTATATTAACCAATTTTATATTTAACAATTCGGATTAACGCGGCTTCGCTCGCGTTAATCCTTTCTTAGCGGATGCCTACGTCATAAAATCTACCTGCATGCCAAATTTCAGCTCGATCCGTCCTGTGGTTTGGGCTGTGTGTTGATTGTTTGAGTTATAATAGATTTTGATTTTATTGATATTGATATAGAATCACGTCTTTGTCCCTTACGGGGTAGACAGAGCCAAGAGTCGTGAGACTCGACTTTATTATTGGGATTTTTGAAAGTGATTTCTCGCTGTGCGTGTCACATTATTTTGTACGACTCGCCAAGCATGTTTTTAGTGACAATTCTTTTTATCTCAAGGTTTTTATCAGTTTTTAATTAGGTACTTCGATAACTCGATGACCCAATGAAGATTTTTAGTTTTTAATAAATTAATAAGAATCACAGAAATTAATCCGCCACAAGCCTCGTCAAATTTTTCAAATCTTGCATTTTTAATAATTTACAGGTAGTAAAATGCGTGCGCGAGCGTCGGCGCGCGCGCCGCCAGCGTCTGCCCAACAAGTTCCTCAAGAAGATACCGACCTGCAAGTTCAGCAAGGTGGTCCCCTACGACACGTGCGCCATCTGCCTGGACGACTACCAGGAGGGGGAGACGCTCAGAGTTCTACCTTGCGCTCACGGTAAGCGACACGCTCAGCGTATTTAAAGCACGCTAGGCATATTTATCGTTAAAAAATCCCGATGTGCAAGTTAAGTAAAGTGGGTCCCTACGACACATGCGCCATCTGCCTGGATGACAACCAGGAGGGGGAAACGCTCAGGGTTCTACCTTGCGCTCATGGTAAGCGACACGCTCAGCGTATTTAAAACACGCTAGGCGTATTTATAGTTAAAAAATCCCGACGTGCAAGTTAAGTAAAATGGCCCCCTACGACACGTGTGCCATCTGCCTGGATGACAACCAGGAGGGGGAAACGCTCAGGGTTCTACCTTGCGCTCATGGTAAGCGATACGCTCAGCGTATTTAAAACACGCTAGGCGTATTTATTGTTAAAAAATCCCGACGTGCAAGTTAAGTAAAATGGCCCCCTACGACACGTGTGCCATCTGCCTGGATGACAACCAGGAGGGGGAAATGCTCAGGGTTCTACCTTGCGCTCACGGTAAGCGACACGCTAAGCGTATTTAAATCACGCTTGGCGTATTTTTCGTAAAAAATTCCGACTTGCATGTTCAGCAAGGTGGTCCCCTACGACACATGCGCCATTTGTCTGGATGACTACCAGGAGGGGGGAACGCTCAGGTTTCTACCTTGCGCTCACGGTAAGCGACACGTTCAGCGTATTTAAAACATGCTAGGCGTTTTTAAAACACGCTAGGCGTATTTAAAACTCGCTGGGCGTATTTATCGTTAATAATCAGCTCAAAGCTGTGCAAGCGAGACCGAAGGCAAAGCTTTGTCTAGTGAGCAAAGAGCGGGGCGAAGCTGAAGGCCGAGCCCTTTGTATACATGGACGACCTCATCATTTCATCTTAAAAAACTCCAGCAATCAGCCGAGGCGCTTTGGCCCACGAGGTCGAAGTCCAAGCTTCGTATATGAAGCCGAGAGGCGAGGCTGAAGGCCGAGCTTTTCTCTGAGCTGCGTCTTCATAGCAAAGAGCAAAAGTCAGAGTAGCCTTTTGACTTTTCACCTAATCCTAACTGACAACTCTGCTACGTAGATGACTTTTAGCCTACCTCCAACATTTTCTCAACCAACTCGTAACTGCACGGTTTAAGCACGCGACATCTAGTATTTATATCTGTACATAACTGTTACTTGTCATGAATAAAATAAAATAAAATATTGGCACAGCCTACCTATATGGTCCGAGGTCCCGGGTTCGATCCCCGGTCAGGTCAAGATGGAAAATGATCTTTTTCAGATTGGCCTGGGTCTTGGATGTTTATCTATATAAGTATTTGTTATAAAATATAATATCGTTGAGTTAGTATCCCATAACACAAGTCCCGAACTTACTTTGGGGCTAACTCAATCTGTGTGATTTGTCCGTATATATTTATTTATTTATTTATTATTTATGGTTCATACAGTCGGTCATCGAGGGCCTCTACGCGGAGCAATCGTGGGGGGTGCGGGGGCGGGGGACGGAGGGCGTACCGCACGGCCATACTAATTTCATTTTCGATTTTGTATGGCAGTGCGGTACTAATTTAAGGGTTGTATATTTTGGAAAAACTTGTGCGGAGCGACGCCGATTAGGCAGAGTCCCTCCAATCCAACAAAGCTATTTAGATGACATACTCATATTACTCATATCTTCCGTATCATTTTCCACCCAACTCGGAACCGACTAGGTAACTACTTTTTTACTTTTTATTTTTGGATCCAAGATGGCCGGTATTTTTTATTTTTTTTTATAATATGTGTATCATTTTATAGATTTTTGAGTACGCTGATGACGAAAAAAAAACATTTATTTTGAGATCCAAGATGGCGGATATTTTTTTTTTATTATTTAACATATGGGTATCGTTTTATAGGTTTTTAGGGTCTCTGATGACAAAAATAACGTTTATTTTGAGATCCAAGATGGCGGACAATTTTTTTTAATTTAACATATGGGTATCGTTTTATATGTTTTTGGAGTCTCTGATGACGAAAATAACGTTTATTTTAAGATCCAACATGGCGGACAATTTTTTTTTTAAATTTACCATATGGGTATCGTTTTATATGTTTTTGGGGTCTCTGATGACGAAAATAACGTTTATTTTAAGATCCAAGATGGCGGACAATTTTTTTTTTTAATTTAACATATGGGTATCGTTTTATATGTTACTAGCTTTTGCCCGCGGCTTCGCCCGCGTGAATTTCCCACGGGAACAGTGCTTTTTCCCGGGATAAAAAGTAGCCTATGTGCTATTCCAGGTCATTATCTACCTCTGTACCAAATTTCATCGAAATCCGTCCAGTAGATTTTGCGTGATTGAGTAACAAACATCCTCACAAACTCACAAATTCACAAACTCACATCCAAACTTTCGCATTTATAATATTAGTATGGATTGGGGTCTCTGATGACGAAAATAACGTTTATTTTAAGATCCAAGATGGCGGACAATTTTTTTTTAAATTTAACATATGGGTATCGTTTTATAGGTTTTTGGGGTCTCTGATGACGAAAATAACGTTTATTTTAAGATCCAAGATGGCAGACAATTTTTTTTTTTAATTTAACATATGTGTATCGTTTTATAGGTTTTTGGGATCTCTGATGACGAAAATAACGTTTATTTTGAGATCCAAGATGGCGCATATTGTTTTTTTTTTAAATTTAACATATGGGTATTGTTTTAAAGGTTTTTGGGGTCTCTGATGACGAAAATAACATTTATTTTGAGATCCAAGATGGCGGATAATTTTTTTTTTTAATTTAACTTATGGGTATCGTATTATTATAGGGTATATATATTATAGGTTTTTGGGGACGCTGATGACGAAAATAACATTTATTTTGAGATCTAAGATGGCGGACAATTTTTTTCTGGCACTTTTTTCTGACAAACATACGCGGTTCAAAATGTAAATAGAAAACACAAAATTCCTTAAAAATTGTTCCAATCAAATCCGGCCAAATGTCCCCAAGTTCGCATGTACATTTTGAACCGCGTATGTATAAAAATTGTCCGCCATCTTGGATCTCAAAATAAATGTTATTTTCGTCATCAGCGTCCTCAAAAACCTATAAAACGATACCCATATTGTAAAATTTAAAAAATAACGTGCGCCATCTTAGATCCAAAAATAAATCTTATTTTCGTAATCAGCGCCCCCGAAAACCTATAAACCAATATTGTAAAATTGGAAAAAAAAAATTTGAACGATATCCATATCTACTGCAAAATTAAAAAAAAAATTGTCCGTCATCTTGGATCCAAAAATATTATTTTTGTAAACCTCATCCCGAAAATTGGCCACGGGATGCCAGGTAGATGTATGTCATCTTAGCATCCTGGCGCGAGGGTCACGCTATTTTCTGTCGCGGCATTCGAGTCGATTTTACTGTCTAGCCGCGCCTAACAGATGTATACATGTATATAAATATGTCGGCCATCTTGGATAAAAAAAACACAATCAACAAAAATTCAAATGGCGTCTCTCGCACCCGTCTCCTCTATTTTAAATAATAATAAAAGTGCATACACTTTTGTGACAACCCTGACACTGCTGTGTCGGATCACGCTGGCGGCGTGACCGTCATCATTAAGGCCGATGGACAACTGTATGTCTTATTAAACTGTGATATTGGTATGTGTACAGCGTACCACGCGGCGTGTGTAGACCCGTGGCTGACTCAGAGCCGGCGCGTGTGCCCGGTGTGCAAGCGCCGCGTGCTCGTCGCCAAGGAGCGGCGCGGCTCCGACTCCGACGACGACACCGCGCCGCTGGTGCACGATGACGACTCTATTACCACTAACGTAAGTGTCACTATCGGTTACCAGCGTACCACAGAGCAGCGCGTGTGCCCGGTGTGCAAGCGCCGCGTGCTCGTCGCCAAGGAGCGGCGCGGCTCCGACTCCGACGACGACACCGCGCCGCTGGTGCACGATGACGACTCTATTACCACTAACGTAAGTGTCACTATCGGTTACCAGCGTACCACAGAGCAGCGCGTGTGCCCGGTGTGCACTGCTGGACAAAGGCCTCCCCCTCCCCTCTGTATTTGCACAATTAAATATAACTTAATTTGAGTTTGAACGTTACTAAATATGTAACATGATGTGTTCCAGAGCGGCACGTTCTCGGAGCAGCGCGAGAACCCGTTCGTGCGCGCCACAAGGCTCATGCGGCGCCTGCGCAGGGAGATGCGGCAGGTTAATGATTTACTAAGTACCCTATTTGTTATTCCCGATCCGGGGCAGTGGTCAAAGTACTCTGTACAACTAGTTGGACCATGGGTCTTTACATGGAACTTTAAAAATAGTTGGACCCACAGATTTTGATATACTCTAGATGCCGCAAGTAGTATGTCCAATGGACTAACAATCACGCGTTTGTTACTCAGTTAGCCTTCAGTCGCGTTTACGTTGCGCCCATCACTAAAATGACTGGCCGTCATCGTAGGTTCAAAATAATGGCACGCTCGGTTTTCATATTATCGAACAAACATGCGGTATCTAGCCTAATCTAAATCTGTGGTTGGACCACGGCACCTTTTGAGAGTTCCGTGGTCCAATTCATTTAAAACATAACTTGCCAACTCTAAAAACCTCGACTGTATCTTTATGCCCAGGCTTTCTATCCGTAAATCAAATTTCATAAAAATCTGTCCAAAAGTTTTGCTAAACTTCAACGTTTACAGTATAAATAGGATATGAAAATACCTATATTTTTGTCAATCAACATTTATTTCCATACACAAATTATATCTCATACCAACCCCCAGGAGACGCAATCGCCAGCAGCGGAAGCGGAAGCTGAACCAGAGGAAGCCACAGAAGAGAACCAAGAAGAGGCCAACACCGACACACAATCCCTTTTGCCCACCGCCGCCACCGTCACAGAGCGGCCACCACGCAACAGGTTACCTTAGCCACAATTAATATAGTACTACGTGCAGAAAGGAAACTCCCTGCCCCTCCCGCAATATGGCACCCCCCCGCATCTCCCGTACTTCTCCCCCGTTCTTGTGTGATTGTGGGACGTTATGCTTTAAAAACGCACACATTGACGTGTTACTGACGTGTTCACAGATATACAGTTTCATTTGTAGTAGTAGTAGGTACATTTGACGCGCCGTTTCTATGAAGCGCCCGCCCTGTGCCTTAGCTTTAAGTAATTTTATGACGTCAACTAACTAAAAAACCGGCCAAATGCGAGTCAAAGTCGCGCACCGAGGGTTCCGTACACGCAAAGCATCTCACATTATAGATCTAACTAGATTCTAACTAAAAGACCTACTAGTTTCAAAAACAAACTTGATTCATACTGAATCCAGCGCAAAATTAGTTTGTAACACTTTTTAGACTTCAAACAACATATTTACTTATCTACTAATTTCCAAATTTATTCCTGTATAAGTACTGTTAGACCTTGCTTTTTGCCACATTTCGGGAACGTATACGTACGGGAAGTACCCCATAGGATTTGATTGCTGTCTGAAATCGCAAAATATGCGAAAATTCGCATTTACGGTAATAACTCTTGATCGTGTTGACGTATAATTTTGATTATTTTTTTTTCTGAAAGAGACCGTGGATCCGAGTATTCGATATTAATTTCGACTTAATACCTTGAAGCGTTCCTAAAAAAAAATTAAACAGACGGACAACAAAGTGATCTTATAAGGGTTTCCATTTTTGTCTTACGAGGTACGGAACCCTAAAAACAAGAATACCCTAAAAACAAGAATATGGCGATTTAAAAGTGATATTTTTAGCCTATTTAAATAAGATCATTTTCATTTAATTACAGGAGAAGGCGGCGGTCGCGATCTGCCCGAAGCACCCCCCCCGCCGCCAGGAACATACCCACTGGGACGCAAGTTGTGCCGGCGTTGCCGAGATCTGACGGAGTTTCCATCAATACTGACAATGGGGAAGGCGAAATCGGTAAGTTTTAATACAATTAGTTCCCACCGCTGCCACAGAGCCGCCGCCGCGCCGCGCAACAGACGAAGGCGGTGGGTCTCGGTCGTTTAAATGCAGGATGTCCTGAATGATCAAGAATGTCTAGAAGGCTGACAACTTGGGGAGGCCTTTGTCCAGCAGTGGACGTCTTTCGGCTGAGAGAGAGAGAGAGAGAAGGCTGACAACTTCGTTGATTGTAAGTATATTGCTATAGACATGTGTGTGTTGCACAGCCAGTTGGCGAACCTAATAAAAAAAAAAATACTGAACATTTTGCGAAATGGACATTCTGCGCCTAAACGGGACCGTTTAGGCGCAGAATCAGCCAATAAAGAAAAAAAAATTAGTTCCTGTTAATGGAGAAAAGTAAAAAATTGTTACTTTTTCTCCCTAAATGAACTGGGCTAATTTCTACTTTCTTTTGGCTTGATATTAGAGTAAAACATTTTATGCGATTTTATTTTTCACGATCTGTTTTAAAACCTGACCAGAAATATAAAAACCCTCGCCATGTTGCGGAAAAGCAATATAAAGGGCCATTTAGACGGTGCAAGTTTTTTGAACATTCAAGAGCAATAATTGCATGCAATAATTGACCTTCAATAATTGAAAACAACTGTTGACATCTGTGGTTGACATGGTGATATAAATAAACAACTTGAATGCAATTATTGAATACAAATCTTGACATTCAATAATTGCCAGTGTGTTCTGTTTACACGTATACAATTGTTTAGGCAATTATTGCATTCCATTTTTGAAACACAGATTTGTATGGGCACGTGCCATTTTTTAGCGACTTGCTTCAAGAATTGCACGTATTTGCGTTGTTAAATTTTTTATGCAAGAGTTGAATGACATTTTCTGGCATGTATTGTTTACACCAAGAAAAGTTTTGAATCCAAACTTGCACCAGTTCAAGAATGTTACGTGTTGTTTAGACTATGCAAGTAATTTATTGCTTCAATTTAATCGTATTCAACAGGCAAGAAACTTGTACCGTCTAAATGGCCCTTAACTAATTTCTTTTACTGGCAACTAATTAAAAAACCCATCTATCTAAACATCTGTTTTTACTTTTTCTTAAATACCAATATTTCTAATTTTTTCCACATCAGTCGAAAATCTAAACATTTCGGTTTGCAGGCGTGGCGGCGCTGCCGGCGCCCCCGCTGGCCAGCAGCACCCCGCACCACCTCAACTTATGAACGTGAGGACCAACCATACTTGTGCAGTGTTCTATGGCGACTGGACTCATTGCCAATCTTATCCATATTGTACATCTGTATACTTGTATAGTCAAATTGTATGGAGTTTTCGTTTTTTCAACATATACAATAAGAAGCGTGAGCAGCGTTTTCAAAAAATAATAATTCGCTCGCTTATAAAAATGTATACATCTTTTCAGATATCGACTTTATTATTATTTAAATATTTGAGTTGCGAACAATAATTTAAACCAACGATTGAATTATTCTACATGAAAACATTACAATTTTTTTTTTAATCCTCACCAGTACACGCCTAACAAAACGCTCTAAACCTAACAAGATTAACGTGAATTTTTTATAAATAAATATGACGAATTCTTAGATTTATTTTACTAAATCACTTTCATATAATAATTAATAATGACATCACCATTTTGGACACTTAAAATGTGAAACATATTTTCTAGTTCACCGTCCTACATGTTTTAATTGTCCAAAAATTTTAGTCAAACATTTTAGATTAGTCTAGTATGTCTCGAAATTTGTAGAAGATTATATATTTTTTTTACATGGCAAATAAAAAGATATGACATGTCAGCTCCATTTTAAAACTTTTTGTCATAATATTTCAATTTGACACTTATATCAGTGTATAAATAACTATTTATTATTAGGTATATAGAAAATTGCAGTTATATGTGCAAATAATTTAGGATTTATATTTTTTATTTACACATGTTCATAATTTTGTCAACGAACGTTTGCAATATTCGTTCTTATAAACGCTAGTAACATAGTTTTTGTTCGAGATTTCCTCGTCAAAAGATTGAGTTGTTATATGTCATCTGTGGTTTTTAAACGAAATTTATTCCGTGGGTTGTGAGAACCGCGATAACCAATCAAAATATAAAGTGTACTAAAATTAAAGTATCGTACTCTTCAATCACTAGACTGGATTATACAAGGAACGCTTTTGCGCCGTATCATTTCCACGAAGTTATAAGTAAAACTGGAGATAACACTGAATATATTTGAATCCAAACCTGTTTATGGCTATCTCTTTCTAAGTCCAGTGTTAGAAAGAGATGAGTGACCTTTTAGGGTTGCTGGTGTCCATGGACTGCAGTGATTGCTTGCCATTACCATCAGGCAATCCGCATGCTCGGTTGCCTACTATTCTATCAAAAAAAGCCTCCAGTGATTGCCGACCTCTCATCGTTTTCTAAGCAGTTACTTAGAAAGAGTTGGCCACAAAAAGGTTTGGCTTCAAAGTCTGTATGCAGAGTGTTATCTTACAGTTTTACTTATAATAACTTCATGATCATTTTATGTTTTGAGAACATTAATAAACTGTTTGGTCGATTCGGTCTCCACCAAAAAGAGAGAAAAGGAGAGGTGATGTGATTAAAACCAATGAAATTACGTTAACGAAATTCGATTCGACATTGAATAAATTTTTTTTATTGGTTATTTGATCTTAAACAGACTGTGACCCTGTCTAGTGAATGGAAATCGTTAGTTGTCATTTATAGATGAATAACTATCCGAGACTGGGTTTAAACCCAGTTATCATCCACTTCAACGTATGGACTGAAATTGGAAATAACTGGGTTTTAACCCAATCTCGGGTGGTTACCCATCTTAGGGTTGTAATATAGATATTTTATATTGTATGATTGAAATTAGTGTTGGTGATTTGTGACGATTTGGAGAGTTGGTATTTTAGACCCTAACGTTAATTAAGAAGATATTTAGTATTTTTTTGTTATAAATATATACAATTTCATCGCTATTGAAGCGATGAAATTGTGTCAGTGTAAAGAAATATTAGTGTATTTGATGAACATGATAGCGAATCGTGTATATAACTTATTTCTTAAAGCTTATATTACATACTGGATGGCACACAATAATCACGAGCGTGTTAACTTTCTGAAAATATAGTAGAATATTCTGGCTTTTATGCACAAGGAAACCCTAGATAATTTGGGACTAGGCAATGAGAAATGGGTCTGATCTATCAGCAAAATCGTTATTTATATGAGAATACAAACCCCCTTATAAGTCACTCAATTGGAGGAGTATCTGTACATTGGGAACAGAAGTTAAATAATGTAAAAAAGTGGGCAGACTGTAAAAAAAACTACTGTTGCAATATTGCTCAATTTATTGAAAAGTCATTTTAGTTAAAATATATTTTGTCTCGTTCTATCACTGTCAACGATTGGAAACAAAACATATTTGTACTAAAATAGGTTCGTTAACTTTTGATTGTAGATAGATCTTTTTATACGGTGGGTGTGTAAGCAACAATAAATTTAACACGCTCGTGTATATCTAGTGCCATCAAAGCCATGAATCCACTGTCTATTATAAATCCGATTTGTAAATTAAAGCTTTATTATACTTTAACTAATGTGATATATTCGTTTACTTCCGAGCTGGGGTGTTATTGATAAGGAATATAGTTTTGTTTAGACTACTTTTGGCTCGGGATCCCTCTGCCTGCCTGGCGAGGGAAATCCAAAGAAATAATAAAAACGTATGACACGATACTTTTTGTTTTATTCAGAATGTAAATTAATTAATTCCCCTCATTTTACTTCTTAGTGTATAAATCCGTGCAAACAATTAAAAAAACACCTAGGCAGCCATCTTCCAAAAAGCTTTTGGTTGCACAGAAATGATGATGATTTTTCTATTGCAAATTAAATTCTTTACAACTTTGGTCCTGTAACTTTGTAACACTTTTTCCAAGGCCCGGGGGTCTAAAAAATGAACCATTTCCTAAATGTTTAAAAATTTACCTTATAGGTGGTGGTGATGCGGGTTTGAAGGACCAAGGAATGGTGATGCGGGTTTGAAAGGAAAATGCACAATACCTTGTCTTCGAAGATCTTCTCTTGACCCTGGCGCCAGGGGATGTCTTCGCAGTGGCACGTTTCACAGGATCACTTTCTTCGAAATATCACAGTATTATGCACTATAACATTTGTCCAAATGCAATTAGAAGTATATTGTCAATTTAGCACGAGATAGTCTGATTATAGCGGAATTTGATAGCCAAAATGCTCAGATAATGGCGGAGCCGTATCTACACGTCTTGGGGTCGTGATTTCAACTCAGAATATCCAAGGTCTGTCCTCGGAAGCCGTCGGTGGCGCTCGGCGCATGTATTCAGCGCTTCGGAGAATCTATCTCTCCTACGTTGTGCATATAAAAGGGAGAGAGGATTGGAAAGGCTTCGGACGGCGAGAAATTCAAATAAACGGCGCGAACATCCTCCGGCGCCTTGAGAAACATAGCTTTCTCAAAGGAAAATATAAGAAATATTTATAGTATGGGAACTGTTTAGTTTACCCATTTAAACTAAAGCGGACATTAATCTAATAATGAAAAAATAAATTAAAGCGGATAAAGCAGAAATTACTTTAGTATAAGTAGAAAATTAACCTAATAAAGTATGCGGTATTGTTATTTGTTATTGAGACGGTAAAGGACTCAATTTAACTATTGGTCGTTTTAGTTGACCATTTTGCGTCTTAACTAAAGCTACTCTCACGATACCATCCGCGCCTGGATAAGTTTTTCTCGATAATACCCATTGGCCAGCGTAATGGTGGCACATTATCTTCATGTATCAGCACGACAGTACCAATTTTAACATTTGTAACGTCTTTTAACCATTTTTGCCGTACCTGTAAATTATTTAAGTACTCTAAATGCCATCTTTTCCAATATGAGCGAATCATTTGGTCTAGCAGAGATTTACGAGCGAGAAGCGGTGTAGCAGCAAGTGGCGCGAGTGGTAAGTATTGCAAAGGTGAAGCCATAATAAAATGTGCAGCTTGAACTGCGCGGAGTAAATAAGTTTCAGCGGTATGTATATGAGCGGTTTCTATATTTTTAGAGCGGGTGAGTATTCGTACAAATCGTAAGATATAAACAATTATTCTTAATAATTTATTCCAGGATGAAATTTTGTGAGCGAGAGAACAGAGCGGTGATATGTCTATGGTAAGAGGAGTGGTGGAAACGAGAGTTTTGCAATAAAATTCAGGTAAGTTTTCATATTTTTCAGGTTTGAAGGATTCTATCGGCCACTCGGATACAGGGGAATTTAGCCAAACGGGACCGTTCCAAAATAATTGATGAGTTAGCAATTGTTCAGGCAATAAGCCTCTCCGACAAACAGTCGGCGGGATTATCAACTCCAGCAATATGATAGAAGGTTTTTGATTCTAGATTTTCATGACATTTGGCTACGCGGTTGCTTACGAAAATATTCCACCGATGTGGAGAAGAATGAATCCAAGAGAGGGCAATTTTTGAATCCGAAAAAGCGTAAATATTTTGAATAGGCGTGCGAGCTGAGTAAGTATCGAAAACCAATTTAGTTACCTTTGACATTAAGACGGCAGCACAAAGTTCCAAGCGGGCAAGTGAAACAACTTTGACTGGTGCGACTTTTTGACTTTGCACAGACCAATCGAACATGTATGTTCCCTGTGGAGTCAGTCACATGTAAGAAAACAACACAGCCATATGCCTTCATACTGGCATCAGCGAAAGAAACTAAATTTATTGTACAATTTTGTGTCACACCAATATGACGCGGTATTTTTAAGTTAGTTAGAAGCGGTAACTGTTCTCTAAATTTAATAAATGAAGCGGTTATATTTTTCGGGGGTTCATCATCCCACCCTACGTTTTGAATCCAAAGTTCTTTAATTAGAAGTTTGGCGTAAAGAATGACAGGAGCGGCGAAACCTAGCACGTCCCATAAGCGGGCAATTAAAGAAAGTATCGAACGTTTTGTACAAGAGCGGTCATCATTATTAGTTCTAAAAACAAAAATATCATTTTCTGGCTGCCCATTCAAGCCCTAATATTTTAAGAGATGCGGTTTTGTCAAATTCGACTTGATTTGCAAGTCGTAGCGGTTGCAGGATGCTCTCAAGTACCTTTTTAGAGTTACTCGACCATTTGACTAGTTCAAAGCCACCAGACTTGAACATGCTAATTAATTGAGATGAGGCCTCGACAGCATCAGATTCATTTATGATTGAACTAGCAAATCGTCCATATAAAGCTCTTTTCAGCTATGGCAGCTGCTACCGGAAAATTAGTGCGTTCATCAAGACAGAGCTGGCGCACTGTGCGCATCGCGACGTATGGACTCGACTTGAGACCAAAGGTCACTCTGTTGAACTTGAAAGTAGAAAATCGGTTCGGAAGTATCGAAGCGGAAAAGTATTTTTTGATATTTTTGATGTTCGTCAGTCACAAGAATTTGAAGGTACATTTGCTTTATATCAGCGGTTATAGCTACTGGAAAAAGGCGGAAGTTAAGTAAAAGTAAGAATAAATCAGCTTGAAGATTAGGTCCAGTGTGTAACATATCATTAAGTGATACCCCATTATGGCATTGAGCACTTGCGTCTAAAACAACCCTAACTTTAGTGGTTTGTTTATCCTGCCTAATAACCGGGTGATGAGGAATAATATAACCTCCGTCGGAGTCGTCCGACGATGACACTGGAGATAAATATTTTTTATCTATGTAATCCTGAATAGCTGCGTTATAGTTTGAACGTAAATCTTTATCATAGGATAGTTTGCGCTCCAGCGCTAACAATCGCCGATGAGCGACAGCGTAGGAATTTCCTAAGATACTCGGATCCTTAGAAAAGGGCAATGCGGTACAATAACGACCAGAAGAGACGCGAGAAGTTGTAGAAGTGTATATTTGTTCGCATTCTTCTTCGGACTGACTAAGAAACTTCTTTTCGGGGACCTCCTCTAATTCCCAGAATTTGGAAAGAGAAGTGTCATTATTATTCTCACAACAAGTGAGGAATGAAACGGTGGGTGAATATTGAAAAGCGGTGAAATCGCCATGAACAGGCGGAATAGCAGCGAACAGGAATATTAGCAGCGGTGTCACCCATAAAAACATATCCGAACACAGTTTCAATAGCCGGCGGCGCAGGCGGTGATATTATTTTTCCATTGAGGAGGATGAAAGGGAATAATTTTGCTCCTAATACGAGTTCTATCTCGCTCGGTATGTGCCAAAATGGATCGGCGAGCGGGATGTTTGCTACATTTAGCAAACATCCCGTCGCTTATTATATATATACTTCTATTATAAGTCATTACTTATAATAGAAGTATCGATATAATCGACCGGTAATCGATCGGTAATGCAATCGATAACTAATGCGGTTAAGTTAAAACTTTGTTTATTATTTTTTGCGGAAATCATAAAATTGACATAACCTATAACAGGTCGAGAAGTTAACCCAACACCCTTCAGAGTTGAGTTAGAGAGCGGTATAATATTTAAATTAAGTTTTTTACAACAGTTTTCTGTTATTAAATGGTTCTGCGAAGCGTTATCTATCAAACATCTAACATTTTGTTTTATATTTTTATCTGTGTTATAAGCAAAAATACTAGCAGTTGAAAGAAGGATTTCATTGCGTTGAGTACAAGATAAAGCGGTAGGTACTTTATTCGAAACAGTTGATCGAACGCAAAGCGACACAGGCGCTCGGTCTGTGACCTTGGTAGCGGGCGTCATGATGCATGACTGCTCTTTAGCCGTAATCTCCGTATGTACTTGTACGTCTTTCTGAACGCTCGAATCTCTTGAAGTGGAAATATTTTTATTTTGTGTAGTATCCAAGTGTAACAAAGTGTGGTGTCTTTTCTGACAATTTTTACATTTATATTTAGAATTACAATTTAATGCCGAGTGGGATAAACTAAGGCAGTTTACACACCCTCGTTTTGATTTAATAAAATCGAGGCGGTTTTTCGGAGACATAGATTTAAATGCGGGACAATTATATAGTAAATAGTGTTCAGAGGTATTACAAATAGGACATAAAGAGCGGTTATCGTTATTATCATGACAAGTTACGAATGAATGGATTGTATTGCGGGTATTTGAGCGGTTATAATTATTATTAGCGTTAGGAGTAATGCGGTTGAATGAATTATTATTATTTGTAGTTCGATCCAATATTTTTACTTGACTTTTAATAAATTCGACAAATTCTGAATAACTAGGAATAGTTTTATCCCTAATGGCCATTTCAAAAGCCTGGGCGGTGCTTGAATCTATCTTGCGGAATGCCAAATTAAATAAAAGAAAATCAAACTCTTTTTCAATTTTTAATTGTTTAAGTGCTGAGGCAGCGGCATCGAAAGTTTCGATGAAATTATTTAATGAAACTGGATTATTTGAAGTGCTTTTAATATTAAGCAATGTAGATACATAATGTGAACCTAGGGCCCTTTTATCTTGATATTTCTTCGTTAAACTTTCCCAAATAGAAGAATAATTCTCACCGGAAGGAATCACACCAGCAATAATTTTTAGTGCATTTCCAGTAAGTTTGCTAACTAAATACTGTACTCGATGGGAGTCGGTTAACTCAGAATTATTATGTATGTTAGCCTTAAATGATTCATAGAACACTGGCCAATTTTCAATTTTTCCATCAAAGCTAGGAATGTTAAGCGGTGCCAGTTTGAAGGGAGCCTTAGTTGCGGTCTGCGAGGATGCACTAGATGTGGACTTAGTGCCTTTTAAATTTACACGGAATCGTGTAACGCGAGAATAAACATCTTCAAATGATGAAAGTGATTGATAATTTGGTTCAAATTTAGGATCTAACTCCATCTGTACCTCGTTAATTTCATCTAATGTTTGTATGAATTCGACACGTAATGTGCTCATATAGTCTCACTATCAGACATGAAAGTTTCAAACCGAGCGTAATTCGGGAGTAGATGAAGACGTAGACAAAGTCTTTGCCAGCATTATACAATTTTGTAATACGATTCGAATCGAACCTTATTTTTTATTCTGTAATAACTTTAATTTAGCCTCCATTGTGAAAGATGGCAAATAGAAGTTTATTTAAAAAAGAAAACAAATGAAAAATATATGCGGATGTTAATGAAACAAATCGTTACGAAATCAGCAGGTAAAAAGTAATAAACAAAAGTAACTTTAGTAGGTAGGTACCTATTTGGGTTCCAAAAAATGCGGTAAATATGAATGCGGAATATTAAAGAATGTGGTACGCATATAATTGCGGGAATAATTGTTCCTATAATATAGAAACAAATAATAAATGTGATAAGAAATGAGTAAGTAAACAAAGCGGTGTGAGAAAACTTATCCAACAGAATGTTCTCGTTGGTTCTAAGGGAATGCGGAGAACAATTTTTTGTTCGTAGTATGTGGGTAGTTTTGTTTGACCGACCAGATATCGAATACGGAGGCCAAGCGCGGTTAGTTATGATTACCATCACACTACAGAAATAGCGGTATAAAACTAATCTCGGCTAAACATATAACAATACGCATGAATAATAAGGAATGAATAACAACTAAGAAAGTTTGCTATTGCGAAAAAATTAGCGGGTTGAATAGGTTATATGAGGTTATATCCGGTTCGTATTGGACCAAGGAAATGGTGGTGCGGGAAGTTTGAAGGACCACGGGGTGATGGTTAATGAAAGGGAAAATGCACGATACCTTATCTTCGAAGATCTTTCTCTTGACCCTGGCGCCAGGGATGTCTTCGCAATGGCACGTTTCACAGGATCACTTTCTTCGAAATATCACAGTATTATGCACTATAACATTTGTCCAAATGCAACGAGAAGTATATTGTCAATTTAGCACGAGATAGTCTGATTTAAGCGGTATTATAGCCAAAAATGCTGAGATAATTGGCGGAGCTGTATCTACACGTCATGGGGTCGTGATTTCAACTCAAAATATCCAAGGTCTGTCCTCGGAAGCCGTCGGTGGCGCTCGGCGCATGTATTCAGCGCTCGGAGAATCTATCTCTCTCCTACGTTGTGCATATAAAAGGGAGAGAGGATCGGAAAGGATTCGGACGGCGGGAAATTCAAATAAACGGCGCGAACAGGTGGTTTTATAAGGTTCTATTTTAAATAGCCCTAGTCACCTAATGAATGAAGGAAAAATAGTCCAAAAGATATTTAGAAACAAAAATGGTTTATTCACGTTACTTATATACAAATACTATTAAATAAGTTTTAAAATATTCGATTACAACGATGGTCTATTCGTGTGCATGTGTATGTATGAATTGCAACATTGTCTTAATTTATTATAGTTATTAATGTAACTTCATAAGCATAATACATACACAAATCTTGATTATTTAATTACATTAATAACTTAATTATAATTAACACAAATTAGATCTTGGACGTGTGACTGGGGAATTGCATTTCATAAAATAATGAGAAATATGTGACATTAATAATTATCATCTCATCGTCAAATAGTATCTGATTTGGTAAAACATTTACAATTACAGTTTATATTAGTATATGTTGCATAATCATCGTTTGGGTGAGCGATGGAGCCTTTAAACTAAAAAGTGAACATGGTTTAAATCTTGAGCTGTCACAGTGGCTAATTTCACAAATCCCCTAGATGATCCCTTGGCAGAGGATTTGTATAGCGCGCAAAAGCGTGAACACTTTAGTTGGTCGTGCCTCGATTCGAAGAGGATATTCACTCAGCCTTGGCTGAATTGTTTTAATTGATAAAATTTTAAGCATCGATAATATTATTCAAACTTTATTATTAATTAAGAAGTAATACATGAAACAACCTTTTCAAAAATTATTATTTCTAGCAAATAGTCATCACTTATAAAGTTAGTTATTACTTAATAAAAAGGCATATCATTTTTTGCTGACATTTTAAAGGCTTGAATAAAGATATTTGAATCTGTTTTAGCGCGCGGAATGCATTGGATTTTTTCTATTTTATCTAGTTTCTATTTAGAATGGATAGGATAGTAAATAATACCATCGATGGTTTTATGACGGCACATACTATGGACAGAAAAAAAATGGTCATCTAGCTAAACACCACGTCAGAGGGGTGTATGTGGTTTAGAAACTCACCGCCGACCGTCAGACCCTCATACCCTGTGAGGGTCGAAATAGAAATACCCGTCATTTCTATCAATCTTTTTTTACTCAAAGAAGTCATCTTTTTCAATACTGCCGATAATATTGGCCTTATAAGCAGTAACTTTATTAAAAACATGTAAAAAGCGGATTTAAAGCCGGCTTTATCTACCAGTCAACCAAAATACTATCGATATTGTGACGTCATAAAACTATTGTTACAATCGATAGTACGAATAAACGAGTTAACTAATCGATATTAAATTACTCGTAGCATCCCAACACTTCGTTATCTACGTGATCGGTGCTTCGCGTCGCAAGCTATAAGTAGTTCAAAAGAGAGGTTTTGGTGAATTTTGTTGACAAAACACGACGTACGTCATTCCATCGCCTTGGCTTCCGCGATCACCGCCCGAGCCTGCTCCAGCGCTTTCCTGGAACGTGAATGGGATTCATTAAATCGTACTAATATTATAAATGAACGTGAATAGGATTTATTAAATCCCATTAATATAATAAATGCGAAAGTATGGATGCGAGTTTGTGAGTATGTTTGTAACTCAATCTTGCAAAATCTACTGGACGGATTTCGATGAAATTTGTTATACGGGTAGAAAAATGTCGGATGGTACTTTTTATCCCGAAATTCTTATGAGAGCGAAGCCCGGGGCGCGACTAGTACACAATACAAAACTAATATAATTGTTATCGTTTTAGGGCTAAACCGATAGACCGATTTTGATAAAATTTGTTGTGAATGTAGATACAGACCCGAGGTCAAATGTATGCTACTTTTATGTATTTATAAAAAAATGCATCCCTAATGGTTTGCAATGAATGTTTGAATGAACAACTTAAAAAAAAGAATAAAAAATTGTATCATCAAAATGAGGGTCATCGTTTCTTTGTTAACTAATTGACATTACTGGCGAGTGAGGTCTTTCAGATGGTACAATACTGTCATTTGAGTTTGACAACTGATGACAGTGTTGTACTGACAGATCTCGCCAGTAGCGGCATCTAGTGAACGAAGAAAGGATAACCCTCATTTTAATGATAATAATTATTTTTCTTTTTTTAGGTTTCCATCTAGTGAGCCTATAGTGACGACCTGGTGAAGGTCGCGGGATGCGCATATTATGGATGCGGGCAGCGCAGGACCGGTCGTTGTGGAAATCCTTGGGGGAGGTCTTTGTCCAGCAGTGGACGTCTTTCGGCTGAGAGAGAGAAAGAGCTGAAAAACGATAATTTATTATTATCTACTCACAAATGCATGGGATTGTCGCTCTGGAGTCTTGACAGCGCAAGCTTGGCCAGGGCCGCGAGTCTCTTCAGCGCGGCGGCGCGCAGGGCCCCGCTGCGCGGGAGAGTGGCCGACAGCGCGGCCGCCGCGGCCGACACTTGGGGCCCTGGAGCTGCGCCCGCCGCGCAACTTAATGTCTCTGTAATGGGAAATTATGTTTCAGATTTTGCATAGTAGTCATTATATAAAACAAAGTCCGGTTAGTTACACAAATTATAAGTTTAGAATTACTGGCATTGACGTACAGTCAGACGCAGATTAACTTGACCCCCTGCCCCCTTGACATAGGATTCTGTATGGTGAGGGGGTCAGTTTTATGTGCCCCCGACTGTACATATCTCATAAACAAAAAGACGGCCAGTACCGTTCAAAAAGTGTCTGAAGCTAAACTCTGATCGGTCAAAGTTCATTGCTAGTTTAGTTTCGCCTTTATGTGTATGAGGAATAAGAGTTTAATTTAATTGTCTTACGTTATTTTATCTGCACTTTCATACAATCACGTTCGGACGTTTTTGTATCGACTTAGGCTGTAATTTGTTCTTTTGATAGTTGAGCCTGCATCACACGTTTTTAGCCAAAACAGGCGTTACTGAATTGACCCTGGTGCCAAAACTAGATCATAATTGACAATAAAAATAGTACTAGAGGCTTCTCAAATAACTGCTACTACTTATACGAGACAGAAAAAAATATTTTGCCTTTTATTTTTGCGTACCTTCCAGAAAACACAAAAAACGAGAAAACAAGGTTCACGGCTTCAACGATTACTGGTGGGTTTGTTGGAATCACAAATACTAATCTCTACATAATATTAAATCGCGAGTTTATTAAACTAGCGACAAGTTTGGATGTGAGTATGTAAGGATGTTTGTTATTTAATCACGCAAAATCTACTGGACGGTTATCGAAGAAATTTGGTATAAAAATACCGGGAATAGCACATAGGGTACTTTTCATCCCGAAATTCCCACGGAGCGAAACTCCGAGGCGAGGCTAGTTTTTTTTTCATAACGGCGGCAAACGAGCAAGCGGGTCACCTGATGGTAAGCGATCACCGATGCCCATTGACTATTGCAAGTTATATAGTTTTACTACTACTAGTTTGGTATAAATTTCTTCTGTTATTATTATTGTTAAATTTTCTATCAAATTGTTAATTATATATTATTAAATTTAATGTAATTTCACACACAATATTTATTTATTTATTACGGAACAACAAACAGAACTCTCTGCACAATCCTAAGGTTTGACTGTCAGACAATGCTTTTAGCATTAAGTCCACCTTTTGTACTGTAATTTTGTATGTGTGTACAATAAAGTTTAAATAAATAAATAAACAGTTACAAAATAAAATAGTTTGTAAAAATAAGACTAAATAATAATTTTGTAACCAACCACGCTATTCACAGCTTGTTTAAATGCATAATGATGACAAGTTGCTATTGTTTATGAATAAAATAACTTTTTTTTTCTAGCCTGGTGATGTGTCCCACTGCTGGGCAAAGGCCTCCCTTTCTCCTTCCACAATTCTCTGTCGAGTGAAGCCCGCTTCACTCCCGCAGATAACTTTCGATGTCATCCCGCCATCTCTTTCGCGGTCTTCCCCTTCGCCTACGCCCTCTGGTACCCATAGGGTAGCTAGTCGGGCCCATCTATTTGGCGGCATGCGGCAAACATGTCCAGCCCAGTTCCACTTTAGCTTGGCTGACTTGGCGCCTACGTCTACAATCCGAGTTCTGGAGCGCAGGTCGGTGTTTCTTATCCGATCTATGCGGCGTACACCTAGTATGCTGCGCTCCATCGCTCGTTGGCAGACCTTGAGCCTGGACTTTTGATCTTCGGTTAGTGACCCAGTTCTATGATCTATAAAATAGTTAGAATTGCTCACCAATGAGCGCTAGCACGATGGGATCGCAGCGCAGCAGCGCGGGCGGCGCGCACAGCGCCAGCGCAGCGCACGCAGTAACCACACGCCGGACCCGAAGGCAGCGGCGCCAGAACAGTGCACCACCACTGGACCCTCCATTATCCTACAACGTAACAATTATTATCTTCTCTAATTATACAATTTATCATCTTCTGATCTTTTGACGACCTCCGTGGCCCAACGGTCATCACGCCGGACTGTCACACCGGAGGTCCCGGGTTCAATCCCCGGTCGGGTCAAAATGGAAAATGATCTTTTTCAGATTGACCCGGGTCTTGGATGTTTATCTATATATGTATTTGTTATAAAATATAGTATCGTTGAGTTAGTATCCACTGCTAACACAAGTCTCCGAATTTACTTTGGGGCTAACTCAATCTGTGTGATTTGTCCGTATATATTTATTTATTTATCTGACATTCCGCGAAAGAGGCATTTTGCGACTAGGGGACATTTCGCAAAAGTGACATTTTGCGCATAAACCTTCCTAACCGCCCCACTTTCTGCGCTATGGAAGATCTCAATGAGGCCAACGACAATGCAATTGCCGTGGCGACAAATTGGCGTGGTTTCATTTAATATAGCCATTCCGACTCGAAACAAAGTGATCTTATAAGGGTTCCGTAAAACGTAAAAAAGAAGAAGAAAGCTAAAATCTCGTGTATATACACATTTTAAAATGGTTTTTTACTATCATTTAATTCCTCAGAAGGTCATTCTTTTCCTGAGAAAATAAAAACCCTAAAACCAATTCACGCAGGGGAAGTCGCGAGCAGAAGCTAGTTTCAAACATGAGCACGTCACTCACTGCGGCGGCAAGGCGGGCAGGAACACGTCAGCGTTCAAGCGCGGCCGTGAGCCGCGCCTGCGCAGCGGCCGCCAGCTTCCTCACCGCCGTGGCTGCGCCGGGCTGCAGCTGCTGGCAGCGCACAGAGCAGCTGGCGCAGCCGCACACATGCGCGCACGCACGAGCGGAGTCCCACGCCTGATCCACCAGCTCTAAGGGGCAAGTAAACAATTTTTTTCACGAATGAATGAATGAGTTTATTTGCATTTGATATGGGTTACAAGGAAGATGTTACTAGAATAGATTTGCCTCCAAATCCAGCCATTTTGAATAGCATTGCCAAAAATTTAAATTAAATTATTTAAATAAGTCATAGTATGAATATTACAATATTGATTAACATTTGGTATATCTCTCATTAAATCAGATTACATGCTCCAATAGTTAGAGTACCTCTGCCATCTAAAAGCGTGTATATATATATATATATATATATATATATATATATATATATATATATATATATATATATATATATATATATATATATATATATTTATATATATATATATATATATATATATATATATATATATAAAAAAAGAAAAACTTAAGGTTTGAAATCAAGAAACTCCTTCACCGTATAAAATCCATGCGCACAAAGCCAGTCAAATAATTTTTTGTTTTGAAAGAATTGAATTTCAAAAGTTTTATTGACCAGTTCAGGTATATTATTATATATTTGTATACACATATAATAGCAATTTTTTCAAACCGTGCTGTTTTGGCTAAAGTTTCAGATACAAAGTCTATTACTATTTCTGGTATTTCTAGGAAATATATCTTTAGCCGTTTTAAATAATTTTAATGTTACTACTTCTTACAAATTTTGCAATTTCGAAAATATATAGGCAAGGAAATGGTAAAGTACTTTTAATGATTTGAAAAAGCGGTCCACCTACATGATGCGTCAGGCTTAGCTCCACATATTGCCCTTATGCACTTTTTTTGAGCTATAAAAGCATGTTGTCCTTCTGCGCTGTTACCCCAAATAATAAGCCCACTTAAGCGCAGGACAGATTTCTACATAAGCAAAGTTATGCAGTGAGGGCCGTTTTCTTTGCTGCTACTCTTGCTAAGTTTGAAAAGGGCAAAAGAAAAACTATTCATTTTAGCGCATACATTCTCTTATTTGTTGTTTCCAATTTTAATTTATGATCTATAATAATACCTAGAAATTTACCATTATCTACGAGCCATTTGAAGTACATGTCCGTATTCATAATTTATATTTAAAGTCCTATTTAGATCATTAAAATTAATATAAAATGTCTTATTAAGATTAATTGTTAAGTTATTATTGTAAAGCCAGTCAATTATTCTATTTATTGTCAAATTAATGTCATTTTCATGATCTTGTAGCGTCTTTGTTTATCTGTGGTCCCTATAACTGATATATCGTCAGCAAACAGAATACTTTTGTGGTCTATTATATTAGGAAGGTCACATTGTTAATATACACCAGGAAGAGAAGTACACTTCCCTGTGAAACACCAAATTTGTTTTCTTTGTAATCTGACCACGGTATCTTTTTGAAATTTTATTTTGTTCCAGTTTCAATATTTCTACTGGATTGCACCCTATCCTATAGATATGTTTGTAACCACTTTAATGCATTACCTCTAATCCCAATTCGTTCCAATTTTAATAGTAATAATGGATGAAATACTAAGTCAAAAGCTTTTGACATGTCAAAGAATAGACCTGTGGTGTGATTATTATCATTAACTTTGTGTAAAATTGTATTTATGAGATCAAAAAGTTGCTAATGTTGTCCGACTTCTTTTTTGAAACCCATACTGATTGGCATTTAGTATATTATATTTATTAAAAAACGAGAATTAGTTTGTCATGCATAACCTTTTTCATATATTTTGGATATAATCGTTATTAGTGTAATGGGACGGTAGTTTTCTCAAGAAGAGTTTTTTTACCCTTTTTAAATAAAGGCTTAAACTACAGAGAACTTAAGCTTGCCCGGAAATATACCCGCTTCCATTGACAGGTTTATTAAAGTAAGCTAGAACTGGACTAATTTCCTCCTTACAAGCCTTGTAATAACAGAAGTACAGATCTATCGTCATAACCTTCAGAACTTGTATTATTAAGAGATGTTATAATTTTTTCTCACGTCGTGTTCGTCAACAGGAGAAAGATAAATAGAATTATTGTTAAAGTCAGGTAATTTATTATTATTATTACTGATGTCATTTAATTTGTTAGAGGATTTTATAAAATATTCATTAAAAGTATTCGCAATGGTCGTAGGATTTTCCACAACTGATGTCATTAAAATCAATTCTGTCAATAAAATTAGAATGCTGTTTATTATTACCAGTTTCATCTTTAATTACTCTCCAAGTGGCTCTACAAACATTTTTACTTTCCAATACGAATTTATTATTTGAATTTTTCTTAGCTTGATATATACATTTTTTTTAGTAGTTTTAGAATATTTTTTATATTTATTTTTATCGTGTCTGTTTTTATTCGCGTAGAAAAGTGCGCCTTAGATTTTTATTTGTGGAACAACTTTTTTGATGCCCGAGTGATATCCAATTTAAGTTTGATTTAGTACTGATTCTTACTCTAATTACAGGAAAACAAAGTTTATACAGCAGAGCAGAACCAGTCATAAATTTTTTCAAATGCCTTGTCATGAGTCTGGTTTTCTTGTAAATACTTCATAAAATGAGAGACTTTTTAAATAGTTTTTAAACTTTTTTACATTTTCCTTAGAGTAGCACCTTTTAAGAACATAAACAAACATAGGAGGAACTTTTTTAGTCTTCACATCAAAACTCAATATCTGTGCTGTATCATGGTCGGATAAGCAAAGAGGAAGAGTAGATCCAGTAGCATTTTTTATATTACTCACAACATGATCTATGCATGATTTATCTCTAGTTGGTACGGTAATGTGTTGTATTAAGTTATAATTTTTTAGAATATTTGTAAAAATTTTATAGAATAATTATCATTTTTTAAAGTATTTATATTGAGGTCACCTGTAATTATAATTTTTTTGCTTACCATATTTACGAAAAGTAAGTTCAAGTAATTGCTCAAATTTTTCAAAAAAGTAGTCGTAGTGCCTTTTTTTGTAGCAGTTGAAGATCTGTAAATGCATACAATTACTATTTTATGCATAGGAATGGAAATGGCACACACTTCAAAATGGAAATTTACTGAAATGGTTTTAAAGGTCTCTATTTTAGTAAACGGAATTCCTTTCTTAATCATAATACATGTACCGCCATGTTTTGAATTCCTTGAATAATGTGATGCTAGCACGTATTGTGACAGATTAAAGTTTTGTTCTTCACCATTTTTTAGGAATGTTTCTGAAAAGCAGAGTACGTCCGGATAAGTCTCAAATTCGGTTAATGTTATTTCGAGTATTTCTTTTTTTGAGTTTAAACCTTGAATATTTTGATGAAAAATTAAGAAATTATTTTCTGATTTAGGAACGAAAAATTCTGAGTTCTGTTCGTTGGTGATATTTAAATTATTTGACTGCCTCTTTACTACAGGAAAAATAATATTTAATATAACTTTTGTTAACTTTTGAAGCCACATCCTTTTCATGATTTTTCGGATTATTACCCAAAACAGACGAACGAAATTTTCACTACACCAAATTTTACCGTCGTAGATCTTGGTACTACCCGTGCGCGGATAAAGAATGGGATTGGAAATGGTGGCTCATAGAGCCGGTACCGTCAGCATAATAAGTAAAAACGCATTAACGAATTAGGTAACCAGTAAAGTCAACTGAAAAACGGTAACTATTTTTACCGTTGAAACTTTTTCGTTATTTTATTACAATTAAACAGTTCCATATGTGTGTTTCATATTTTGTGATCTTTTTGGTACAAATATAATAAAATTACAGTACAGAAAAAATAATGAAATATTACTTTGCAAATTACGCGTTATTATATCGCGTTTATAAACGAATTTATTCTCAAACAAATATTCGATCGCGTTAAAATCGTTTATTATTTTCAGCTGATTTCATGGACTACTTCTATTGTTTTTCATAACTTTAAATAATATCTATCAAATATATGATTTTAAACTTTTTGCAGTTTACTTACACTATTATTGACACTACGGGACTTACCACTATTATTTCTGAGCGGAGCATGATATTCTCGACTGTAAATGAAAAACAAGCGAAACCGGACTGACGACGGGGCCCTCTCCTGACTTTGTTTTTTAACGTTATTTTTTTTGTCAGACTGTACTCACTAGTGTGAGTATAGACGCAAATAGTGTGGGTGAGCGAGAAGTGAATAGTTGCGCCGCCATTTCTAATCCCATTCTTTATCCGCACGGGTAGTACAAGAAAAAATGTTACACAACAAAAAAAATACACATAAACGTTGATCGTTCTTTGAAAGCCTCCACCATCAGGCTTGGCAGGCACGCTTATCATAATAATGCATTGCCATCAGTTAACCGTTGTTGAGGAATTCCTTTGTTGATAGCCGATCCTGGGTGCACCATCAGGTCATGCTTATCATAATAACTAAAGCCACGTATAAAAAAATATTTGTAACATCCTTACTGTACGAGAAAATACATAACAATGACTTAAAATAAATGCACAATAGCAGACTTATCCAGTGTGGGGATCTCTTCCAGTTAACCAGTGTAAAGTTGAGAGGACATTTACGCAATAGATGGGTAGAGTAGGTAGATACAAATGTGATATTAAATATCAAGCAAATAAATTATCACTGTTGGAGTTTGTAGTTGTAGATGTGTAAATTGAGGAGAGTTTGAGGATGCTGAGCTGCTGACAGGATCTTGAAGTTATGGTAGTTATTGAGAACTGACGTTAAGTTAAACGCACAGTAAAAATAAATTTATGTTTATTGTATTTAGAGTTACAAGTTAAATTATAGTTAAAAGTTGGAGTGACAAAGTTAGAATGTCAAAGTTATAGTGATAAAGTTATAGTGAGCAGAATAATATAAAATAATCGTTTAAGGTGAAAGCCAAGCTTTGGCTGTCCATACATTTTGTTCTACAGCAATGCTCTAAACTTCGTTAATGATTCTCAAGGATAAAATCGAAATTTCCGATTCTTATGAAGTAATTGTGCTCTCATGTTGAATTTAACAAAATAATGTATAATAATTTACGAGAAAAACGGCTTTTAAAATACGACAAAAATTGAGATTCTTGTTGATGTGTGCGTAATATTTCAGGACATTTAGGGGCGACGTCTAGCAGATTTATTACAAACTACTGACTACTACTATTTATATAAAAGCACTTTAAGACCTAAATGCATGCTTCCTCGACGTTGCTAGCCTTGACAGCGCCACCGGCTGTACGTGAAAAACAAAAGAAAATTATAAAATGCTAAAAAATTATAAAATAGCAAGTTTCAATATTAAATTAAATTTAGGGTCTCAATCATATTTTTATGAAAGATTTTTTATGCAGGAAATTCTAAATTTGATTACTGGGACTTTTGGATTTGAAGACAGGTTATCTAAATATGACATCTGGACATCACCTGGACATCTGGATGTGAAGTCCTGGACTTTATGTCCTGCTGTCCAGGTTTTCGTATCCACATGACCAAACTCCCACGTCTTCAAATTCATATGTGCAGGTGATGTCCAGATGTCCAGGTCTTCTGTAGCTCCACATTTTCAGGTCTTCATTTCCAGATGTCCAGGTGATCATCTCCTGAAGCTTTGGTCCTCATATTCAGCTGTCCAGCATTTCATATGCACATGACCAGACACCCAGGTCTTCACATCCAGATGTCAAAGATGTTATATTCAGAATATCCCTGCCTTCATATCCAATATATAATATGTCCCAGTTATCAAATTTAAATTTCTACTCATAAAAAAATCTTTCATATAAATACGTACTGAACCCTAGAGTTAATTTATTACTACAAGTCAAATATACCATTACGTATATGACTGGACTGGAATATTTGTGCGGAATTCATCTCAGGAATTTCATCGATACGTTGTTGCCGATCACGTGCGAGGTGTAAGATTGTGCAAAGTTGCTTTTTTTACCCAAAAAGATATTTCTTTCTACAATCATCTCTTTATGATTGTAGAGAGTTCGTTCTGAAACTTAAACAATTTAATTTTTGCAAATACTTTTATCAAAAAACATTATAGTAGGTAGGTGATTATACACAGTAGGTATTCATTAACAAAAAATGAAACATATAGGAATAATGTGCATACATTTATATTTAGTTTCAAAGTAAACAAATATTACTGATTAATTATTTTTTAGTTTTTAGTTTGCGATTTCCCAACATGTTTTCTGAACGTCTAATTTACAATCCTAGAACTTCTAGGGGCACGAAGTATCGATACTTTTGAATTATCGATAAAGTCGAAGGTGGGCTCGACCTCACGTGATTTATTTTAATTATTTATTAAAACGATATTAATTTCTTATCAGCAATAAAAGATATCGATATTCGTCGTGGTATTCGATGTAAAGTCTACACTACATACATATCTATCTACTAGCGTTATGAAAGGACTATCGATAGTATTGACAAGTGTCAATACTAATAGAAAAAGAAAGAAAAGAAAAGAAAGAAAAAAATATTTATTATATCGATAATATATTTATATCGATAGCCAATAGTTTGCAATACTATTGATGATAACCAAAACTATCGATACAATCGATAGTATTGCTTTTCAATACTATCGATAGTATCGATACTATTATATAACAATACTATTGAATTTTTACAAGCTATCGATAGTGCCAATAGTATCGATTGTTTGTTGAAATATTAGTTTTGGTTATCATTAATAGTATTGCAAATCAATACTATCAATACTATCGATAGTAGGACTATTTTTTATGGTCACAATGCTATTGACAATACTATCGATAATGTCAACAATATTGTTGCAACACTACTATTTACCTATTCCTATGACGCCCCGTGTTGTATTATTGTAGTTGTTGTAGGCTTTATAGGAAGTTTATTTTTTGCAATAGATTTTTTCATATAAGTGTATTACGTTTCTCTTGTGCTTTATTAGTTTATTGTTCATTGAAGATAATAATGGCTACTAGGATCCTGATAAGGAAGATATATCTGAGGCATGTAGGTAAATTTTGACCCGCTAAAGTCGAGGTTGCGAGTGCTTGGAGAATTGAAACGATATAGGTACCGATTTGACGTAAAGTTAAAATCTTATTGAATGATACTTACATTAATAATGCAAAGACATAAAAATATCACACATGTATATATACACGGTCACCGCATTGTAGAAACAACCTAAAGTTTGACATTTATTTATTGAAACTGTTGTAAACACGTTATAAATCTGTTTCAGGTATATGGTCCATATTGGCAGGAAATGCACAGCACAAGTGTTTTCTTTATACACTAATTCTGTAATGAGCAAATACAAAAACTGTAACACATGTTTATTTGTCGTGATGAAGAATTTATCATCATCATCCACATCATTCCAAGCAATAGAAGGAGTCAATCATGCACAGAATACATGACTGCAATATTTTAACAATTTATATGGGAAAGGAATAACTATACTATACCTAATCTTTTTTGTTTTCTTCTAATAAAAAAAGTTCGGAAAAGAAATTTCCCACTTCATTACTAAAAATAAAAGTCAACAATATGTACTATTTAGTTTTTATTTAAAAAATATATAATTCTAGTCAGCCGCAATTCAGCCAGAACATTATGATCATGACGTCTGCGGTGGCTTTTCCTGCTTGCTTTGATTGATTTTTGAAAATAGATGTTCGAAGTATTGCTAGATTTCTGTTGGGAATCTAAGAGGTGGTGAAATCCAAACTTCTGAAACTATTGGTAGATAGGTATTTAAATTACAGTTTTCTTATTACTAATTATGATTTTGCACTACTGAACTAGAACTTCTTCTTGTAGTGCTTCTCCATTACTGGAGGTTCCGTCAGATTCGCAAACTCTTCTCTGTTCGTCGCTAAGCGAAACAGCTCCTCAACCGTGGTGACTCTAGTCCACTCGCATATGTTTCTTAGCCATGATTTTTTGCGTCTTCAAACACATCTCTTGCCTTCTATTTTTCTCATCATAATAAGTTGAAGTAGCTGATATCTGTCGTGTCGCAAAACGTGTCCCAAATATTCAACTTTGCGCTTTTTGACATTTTGCAACTACAGTCTAGACATTGCAACGCGCTGGAGAACTTTTTCGTTGCTGACTTTCTGAGTCCAATTGATACGAACTTGAACTATCTATGTATATTAATTTTCATAAATATATTTTCTTGCTTTCTTACAAAATATGACAATGACTAGAAGAAATTATAGGTTATATTTCGTTCTTTGTATTTTTTAAATTTCTTTTTCTTTTTTCTTATGCTGCCAGCCAGTCCGATTGGCATTATTGTAGTTAGACACTCTTTTGAAATAAGTGCCATCTAGTAGCGTATTTTTAAATTTATAACATGCTTTGCGCTATATTTAATGTCATTTTGAAAGCTCTCGTCGTAGTGTGAGTGAGTGTAGAGATACGAAGATTCATGGCAGATTCTATTCTAAAGCTTTTTTCATTATGTTGACTGAAATATAATCGTAGGCCATAAAATAAATAAAATAGTATGTTTACACTCGCCAATTCAAAATTTTAGCCTATAAGTACTGCAACAACGCAACAAAAAAAATAAAACGGAAAATGTTGCTATCAACGCCATCCAGCGGAAATTGTTTAATGAACAGCCCTTCGCTTTATCCTTAAAGGTCTTCTTTTAATTGTGATAAAACACTCTCTCTCTCTACAAAACACTAAATATATTTTAAAAAAATAAGCCGATATCGTTTTAAATAATTGTAGTCTTTATTTAATTCTGTAAAAAAAATCTACTGTTATCGCTTAAATTACGAAAGTGATTTTTCGACGATAACGAAAAAAAAAAACAGGATTATGTATTATTATTTTTTTATCTAGTCTTATTTATTTTTATTTATAATTTGATTCGATAAAATTCTAGTTTAGTAATTTTTCTCTTCTCTTATTTTTCTAACCTATGGTTCACATTCTTGACGTTTAAAGACAGTACGTTTTCGGAAAATCCTGATTGGGTATGTCCTTAGCATATGTGTGCCGTAAAATAGCTTTTGGCTTTGTGTGAGTGACTGGATGATGGCAGAGGCGTTGAGAGGCGCGCGGGACGGAGAACAAACCGCCACCAGATGTTTATATTATTATGTCTTTCCTCAGGGCTGCTAGAAATGACGCGGTCTATCACTCATGTCAATCGTGTCATGACCGGTGGGCGCTTTATCAAATACTATAAGAGTTTAGAGTTAAGCCAAAAATTTAGCTATTGTTTATTACTCATCAACCCTAGCGTTGAAAATCCAAAGGAATATTTTTTCCTCTATGGTCGATCTCTCACGGTACAGGGAGTGTCACGGGTGTGCCTGGGGGCCGATTCCACTAATAACAAACGTCGATATCGTGTCTCAAGAGCCAGAGAAATTTAAATAAAGCGACAAGAACTTATCTGAAAAAGTTCATTCTGAAAGAGATGAAGATACTAGACAGATTACACCAGGTATATCATATGATTTATCTGAACAAGTTCATTCTGAAAGAGATGAAGATACTAAGACAGATTACACCAGGTATATCATATGATTTATCAGAACAAGTTCATTCTGAAAGAGATGAAGATAATAGTTATAAAAGATATTTTGATTCAAATGATAAAACTTGTGAGTCTTCTAAAGAAGATATATTACAAAGAAAGACATACAATGAGATTAAAGCCTCGAAAGAATAGAGTGGGGGAAAGAGAGCTAATTTAGTAGAATGTGATATTCCTAATACTTATCAAGAAGCTATAATGCCCAGGGATAAAAAATAAATGGAAAAGAGGCAATAGATGAAGAATTGAAATCTCATGAAAAAAAAGGGACTTGGAAATTTGTAGAAAGAGGTGATGTAAGAACTGTGGATTCGAAGTACTATTTACCATTAAGAAAAATTCCCGAGGACATTTAAATAGGCAAATTGGCTCGTTTGTGTGCGAGAGGATTTACACAAATGAAGATATAGGCCTATCGTGAAACATTTTTACCAACTACAAGGTGATGATTCTGTTAGGGTTTTTGTTATAATTAGAAGATCAGGGAAAAATATGTAAGTTAATTAAATCATTTATATGGTCTAAAGCAGTCGTCAAGATGTTGGAATAGAAAATTTTCTTCATTCTTAGTTTTATATTACTGTTTTAAAATGTGCGAGTAATTTTAATAATTTTGAAATTATTTAGTGCATTATTGTTTTCAAAAAGCAAAGATGTACACACATGTGTGTGTGTGTATGTGATGTGTGATGTATGTATGTATGTAAAGATGTGCACATTTTAGAAGACCTTAAAAGTAATTTCCAAAAACTTGTTTTGTTGGTGTGGAAATAACTACAAAACGGAAAATTCTATTCTTCTGAGTCAAAGTCAATATGTAGATGAGTGTGGATCTTCTTGGATCATGCAAAAATTCCTTGTAATTCTCCTACAGAGGTAAAAAAAAAATAACAATATGCGAAAATAACAACATACGTAAATGTAATTAGTTTTCTATATAGGTAAACAGTGGGAGCACTTAGTGTTTTGAAGCTGCCAAAGAGATTTTATGGTTGAAAAATTGTTGTTGTTTATCTCGAGGTAAATTTATTTCAAATTTTTAGAAAAGAACTTGATAGCTATTTTTTGTTAGTTTTGTTTATTTTTCAATTGCAAGGGGGGTGCACTATTGTAATGTTTATATTATGTTTGATTATTTTTCAAGTTTAATTTTTTAAGAGAGTGCTTATTAGTTAAGATTTAAGAGGGAGTGTTGAATATAATAAATTCTATAAAAAGGCAAATATACGTGTTTACCACACATGTCATTAAGATATAATAAATATGTTATAAAACACCGCCGAGGGAGCATCTGGTTGTTGTTATCAGGACTTTGTGTAGCAACCGTTATATTTAATATTTTATATTAAAAATATCTTGTTTGTGAGCTCGTATCATGTTTATTTATTGATATCTCCGTTTAAAAAAGTTAATTTTATTAACATAGCCATAAATCAGTATCTGCTATTCAACTTTACCGGAGTTTACCGTCCTGGCACAAAAAACCGCCAAGGATTGCAAAAATCAAAGTTTGGTCCTTCAAGATTCGGGCCGGATCCATTTTCTTTCTTCGTCATGTATTGTTTATTGTTGTAACTAGTATGACATGGAAACAAGGAAACCATAGCGCAAGTGTTTAAAAACAAACAGCGCCAATCTATCGAAGATTTCTATATTTCAACAACAACTGGTTGAAATCAACTGGTACAGTCAACAAATTCGTATATGTTCGTATATTAGGCGGGGCATTTAAATTTTTTTTACCGACAAATTCCTACAACCATGATTCTTTCGCCAGCACTTTACTGGACGGTAAACTGCTATAGCAGTAAAACAATTAAACTTCTATTGTGTCTCGTTTACTGTGCAAAGTGTTAACATTATTTTGATGTTTTTAGACATCCTTATATAGAAAAAAGAAATAATTTTGGTAGATCCGATATGAAATGGGAGGGGTAAATAAACTATACTGAATTGCTCGTAAACAAAAAAGTTTACAATAGAGATTACTGACTCACCATTAATTAATAAGACTTCATTTACCTGTAAATAAAAGTTGGCCGGTTTATATAAGCGCTTTCTAGTCATAAAAATGTGTATTTTTAACGTTATAAATGTCAATATGGTTTTTTTATTTTAATTACAGGAAATCGGGTTCATAAACATGAGTCGTTTTTTAAAATTCAAGATTCGAATAATTCACATTACGTACGAATATACAATTTTCTCGACTGTAGAATTAAAAAAAAAAAAAAAAAAAAAAAAATTAAAAGTTAATAAAAAAGAAAACTGTTATTAGTCACTCCTTATAAAAATTGAGGATATGGTTCATTACAATAGTGTATTACGAATAATATATAAAAGTCACCATTGCTGGATTTTTTTTTGTACAGGATGTTTTTAAAGTATAGAAATTACAACTCATTAAAAAATCCATTTCGGATTGTTATTTATTAGTGATTTTTTAAATCAAGCTTTTATTATTCAATAGTTATGTACATAACAATTCACCCTGGTAGGATTTTTTGTTTCGAGGTTAGTAACAATATGAGTCTTATAATAGCGTTTAAAAAAAAACGGCGGTGGTGATTTTTTTTTACACTTAAATTTGCAGTTGTAATTATCATAATCTATGTAGTTTATAAAAATCACCACTCGTAGGATTTTAATGTGACCACCTCCATACAACTGAAAATTCACAGCCCCGACTTCACATGGTCAACTTCTCGTAAATGACAATTTCTGCTTCAACGATTAAATTAAAAGAACATGTAATTTTTACATCTTATCTTTTACACTACATCCTACTAATATTATAAATGCGATAGTTTCGATGTGAGTATGTTTGTTACTCAATCACGCATAAAATCTACTGGACGGATTTCTGACGAAATTTAGTATGTACGGGTAGGAAAATACCGGGAATAGCACAAAGGTACTTTTTGTCCAGAAATTCCACAGTGGCAGAAGCCCCGGAGACCGGGGCAACGCTAGTTTATAATAATACTTTACCGTCCTGGCACAAAAAAATGCCAGGGATTACAAAAGAAATATCAACAGTGTCCATCGAGGCCGGATAATCCGGATATTCAATCTTTCATCATGTATTGTTTGTTGTGATATTCACCTATGACAAAGTAACAATAAACCATAGCGCGTTTTGCAAAGCAGCGAACAGCGCCATCTATTCGTATCGATGATTTATATTGTCACTCAAAGAGTACTCTCATATAGAAATACAACAATAATAATTTATATTGTCAACTAACTTTTTCTTATAACTTCGCCTGCGTGAATTTCCCATGGGAACAGTGCTTTTTTCGAGGTTTGAAAGGCACACTATGTCCTCCTCAGTACTTCTAACTTGTGTGTGTGCGTTTCCAGGCAAATCTTCCTAAAAACGCATATATGCACATATGTATAGTTATTTATTTGTTGTGTTATACAATGTTAACCGATTGGTTAAGTAGATAACTAAACAAATAAATAAACAAACAAACTCACTTTCGTATTTACAATATTAGTTAGGATAGGATAATGCTTTCTCTAATATTTCTTCCACGACTGTGTGTGTATAATCTGAGGGAGCTTTCCTGAATTGTCAAATTCGTAAAATGTCTATTTCTAACAATGACTAAATCGTAAAGTTCCTGCATTGTGATGACAACTCTTCAATAATTTCTAAAGAACATGTTTGTAATACAACTTGCATAATTTGTAGCAAATGTCATCATATGGTTATCATGTACCTAATTTAGCAATCATGAGTCACCAAAGCAAACATCATAATATTGTTTGTGTGCAGAGCAACTACGCTCTGCTGCCAGAAAAATGTGGCAGAACGAATCCGGACAAACCAAGTGGCGGGAAGAATTCTGTACCGGAACTTTGCCGGGAAAAAACCACCGGTAAAAATAAGTACCGGGAAAAAATCTCCACGCGGCACCACGTTTGTCCGACTAGACCCTAACTAACTTAAACTATACGCAGACTGCTACCACCATAGTTTATAACGGGAACTACAGAACCCTATATATTAAACCTAACTTAATAACTACAACTACCCACAAACTCAAGGGTCCACTTACAAAACTTAATCTTCCTGCTCTTCGGATCCAATCTTGAATGTCTTCGGAAAGGGGGATCCCTAATCACCCTACCTAACCCATGAGATCTCAATTCCCCAGAACAAATACGTAGGTTTCTTCCTGAAGGTTCACTCGGGAACAGCCAGATGTGAACAGCCAGCCACGTTTCACATCTCACAGGAAAAAGTCACAATAACGGGTTACACAAACACAAACTTAATAGTTATTTAACAAAAAGGAAATTCACAATTATAACTCAAACTAATTAACACTCAACGTGGTTTAAGACAAAATGACGCGGGACCTCTCCGCGTATTAAAAACAAACCGATATAGCACTGGACAATGGCGGTCGACCGCGACGCCATTCACGAGCAGTGTGTGAACCCCGCCGTCTGGCGGCGTCATGGGAAACGCCCGCGTTTTGTTTTCAAGCCATTATATTACAAACATCCCCCCGTCCCGGTCTGAGAAGCAGACCGCTAGCTTACTCTACGGGAAGGCGGGCGAGAGAGGTCACACCTCTCCTTAAAATCGAACCGTCGACCAACACCTCAGCCACACGCGGAGTGCCATCTCCACCAAGAATCAAACGTAATATGCGAGCTCGTCGCCAAAGCAATGAGGGCAAATTTGCCTCTTTTAACAATACTAAATCACCCTCCCTGGGAGGCTCAGTCCTGTCTGTCCACTTCACTCTTTGCTGCAGCAAATGCAAATATTCAAGCGACCAGCGACGCCAAAAGTCCTGGCTCATTTGCTGCAACATTTGAAAACGCGACAACCGATATACGCGTTCGTCCTTCCACGGGTATTCGGGCAGGGCATTCAAAGGCCCTCCCACCAAAAAATGACCAGGGGTGAGAGCTTCCAAGTCATTTGGATCTGGAGATAGCGGACAGAGAGGACGAGAGTTGAGGACCGCCTCAACTTTACAAAACACTGTGGCCAGCTCTTCAAAAGTTAGAGCCGTTTCTCCGATAATGCGGCGGAGGTGGGTCTTTGCGGATTTCACAGCCGCTTCAAAAATCCCTCCCCAATGGGGGCAACTTGGGGGACTAAACTTCCAGGTTATTCCCCTTTGGGCAGCAATTTGACTTAAACTAGTACAATTTTTATCAATAAACACAGAAACATCCTTAAGATAATTTACAGTTCCCTTATAGTTTGTGCCATTATCAGACCTAATAAGGGAAGGTAGACCTCGACGCGAAACAAAGCGATCCAACGCGGCGACGAAGGCCTCCGTAGTCAGAGCCGACACCACCTCCAAATGGACAGCCTTGGTGGCCAAACAAACAAATACACACAAATAGCCCTTCACAATACGGGCATTACGAAAGGGAGAAGCCTTGATCGAAAAGGGACCGGCAAAATCGGTTCCAACGCCGTCAAACGGTCTCGAAGGTCGGATTCGATCAGCGGGCAAATCACCCATCTGTGGTTGCATCGTGGATGCCTTCAACCTATAACATGCAATACATCGAAACAGAACACTACGGATTGCTCTTCGGGCAGACAAAATCCAAAATTCGCGTTGCAAAATAGCCAGCAAAGCATTGCACCCAGCATGGGCGTTACGAATGTGTCGATCAGACACCAAAAGCTGCACCAAGGGTCCGCCCTTGGGCAACAACAGAGGATGGCGAGTCTCATATGGAAGATCCGCCTTCCGGAGCCTGCCTCCAACCCGAAGAAGCCCATCCGAGTCGATGTACGGGTTCAAACGAGCGACCGCGCCCTTCAACTTAGCGCGTGCGTCGCGCAAAATATGAAGCTCTGACTCAAACCGTCCGGTCTGCACGACACGGACCCAATGCAACAATGCGCTCCGGCGCTCTTCTGCACCTGCAATCGGCTCCAACCGCTTTGCCTGTGGGTTTCTACAATTATGTATGAAACGCTTAATCCAACTGGTAACACCCAGAAGCTTATCCAAACTGCTATACCGAGCAAGTAGCCAATCCGGCTCCGACGTCGTCTCAGCGACTACAGCATGTACACGAAGCCCAGTCAAACTCAAAGAAGTAACATCTGTCTGACAGACAGGCCAAGATGTTTCTGATCCCATCAGCCACTCTGGACCCCACCAGAGCGGGTGTGACACCAATTCTGGTGCCGTACAACCTCGGGAAGCACAGTCCGCTGGGTTAAGCTCTCCCGGCACATGTCTCCATGTTATATCAATTCCAATATTTTGAATTTGGGAAACCCTGTTTCCAACAAAAACCTCCAAGGTATGTGGGGCCGCGCGCAACCATGCAAGCGCGACCTGGCTATCCGACCAGGCGAAGATGTCTCGTATCTCGACCGTGGCCGCCAGCTCACTGGCAACGTGATGCAACAATTTAGAGAGAAGGTGAGCTCCACTCAACTCAAGCTTGGGAATAGTCAGCCTAGTCCTGATGGGGGCGACCTTGCTCTTCCCTAACAAAAGCGAGACATTGACCCGGCCATCGGCGTCAACTATCCGCATATAGACTGACGCGGCGTAGCCTCGCTCCGACGCGTCACAAAAGCCATGCAGGCTGGCTCGATATTTCCCGGGGGCAATATTCGACGAGGCAAGGCAATCCGATTGACTTCCTTAATCGATGAAAACAACTCGAGCCAATCATCCAATGGAGGACCAAACAGCGGCTCGTCCCACGAGACGCCCAAAGTCCAAAGTCTCTGAAGAAGACACTTCGCAGAGAATATTACTGGACTGATCCAACCGCTTGGATCAAACATACGAGCTATTACTGACAACACCGTTCTCTTAGTCCAGACCTTTGGTATTTCCAAGTCCACTTGGAATGTAAAAATATCGGTTAGCGGCTGGTACTGCATGCCCAGCACCGCTATCCTGTTGGGATCATCCACGTCCTCAAACAGGTGAGGGTTCTGTTGGTGATCCTCCGGGATCCCTTCTAGAACTCTAGGCTCATTGGACAACCACTTACGTAGCTCGTAGCCACCTGTTTTCAATATTTCAATCAATTCATCCCGCAGTAGGAGGGCCTCCTCAATACTTTGGGCTCCGGTGCACACGTCATCAACATACAAGTCACGTGACAGCACGGAAGCCCCACGGGGAAAGCGGATCCGTTCCCGCTCTGCCAATTCAAGCAATGATCTGATGGCGATATAGGGACTAGATTTCAAACCATACGTGTTTGTGTTGAGTTCATACACCGTCACAGGATCCTCAGGGCGCTCACGCCAGAGTATCAACTGGAATCGCCTGTCCTCAGGATGTATGACTGTCTGGCGGAACATCATCCGGATGTCCGCACCAAAAACCACTTGATGTCTTCTAAAGTTCAAGATGATGTCAATTATGTCCCTATGCAATTTGGGACCTGAATGCAAACATAGATTCAACGAAACTCCGTTCGAAGTGGGTGCGGACCCATCAAAGACAGTCCGCAACTTGCCCGTTGAGGCCTTCACCACCGCGTGGTGGGGCCAAAAATAATGCTCAGTTGAGCTCCAATCAACTCGAGCCGGAGACATGTGACCCAAATCCTCGTACTCGCGCATAAATTCAATATATTTATCGCGAAGTACGTGGTCACGCTGCATACGTCGCTCCATGGACAGCAGTCGTTTCTCCGCAAGCGCCCTACTTTGCCCTAGGCTAGGACGAGAGGCAACAAAAGGTAACCTAGTTACAAACCGACCGGAGGGCAACCTCTCCGTGGTCGATCGAAAAAGGGCTTCGCACTCAGCGTGTTCCGGATCCATCCTGGAACTCATAGGTGGCTCCTCCACCTCCCAAAATCTTTGCATGGTCTTGGCCAAGGACGCAGATGCGACGACCGGTGGCTCCTCCACGGTGCTATTATCAAACACAGGGCCCATCAGGGCGAAACCAAAGATAGTAGACACTGCCATCAGTGAAGACGAACCCAGAGCTTTCTGGGTACCCAACAAAATCCAACCCAATACGTCCGAGCCCAGGAGCAAGTCCACTGGGCCGGGATGAAAGACAAAGGGGTCGGCCAAATCCAGACCCGAAACCAAAGACAACACACCCGGCGGTATGTCTGTCGAGGGGTGCCAACCCGCAATGGTATCCATTACCATAGCCGAAGTCGTGATCCTCATTGTGGAGGACTTCAGCGAAGAAAAGGTGACAAGTGTCTGGCCCGTCAGACACTTCACTTGTATGCCACCAACTCCAAGAAGTGGCACAGGCGTGTCTTCCACGACTAAACCTAACTGGCGTGCCACTCGAGTGGTAACCAAACTGCTTTGAGCCCCTGAGTCCAACAGAGCTCTCAAATTAATGGCTTCCCCCCCACGACCCCATACGCGGACCACCGCGGTAGGGAGCAGAACCGTCCGCGGCTCTGTCCCAGCAAGGGAGCAAGCTAGTTACGGGCTCCCCACTCTCTCCAAACCAGGGGCGCGCCACTGACCCGGATAGTATGGCGGGCGAGTGCAGATCCCCACCTGAGGGGGGGCATAACCCGCGGCCCGGCCATACCTAAAGTACGGCGGGTGGTACTCCAGCCGTGGGTACTCGTGCAGCGGCGGAGAAAACCGCTGCGGCTGCATGTGTTGGGTAGTGGTAACCCGCGTGGAGGGGGGTGTCCCCACTCTCACGTCCGATCTAGGGCCCCCGCCCATGGGGGCCCTATCCGGGGCCTGGCCAGCCACATACTGGCCATGACCTTGGGGCGCGTGGTCCCGGTCCGCCAAGACCCGCGCAGGTACGCGACCCCCTCCCGAGGGGGTGCGACGAGCGAAGCCGCGTCCTCCGTCCGATGGTGGAGGGCTTCGCGCAGGAGCGCCCCCGCCCATAGGGGACCCCTGCCTCAACAACCGGGGGCCATCCCCGTTCCGGTTCAGGCAGAGCATCACGTGGTGCAGCCCACGGCATGCACTGCATGGTATGGCTCTGGGACAGTCACGTGCATAGTGACCGCCCAAGGCAATCAGTCTTCAGAAGAGAACCTGTTCGTTGACACCCTCTCATTTAACAATCTTCATCAGTTGAGTTCAGTGACTAATAAAACCAAGGACCGCTCACTAGATTTAATTTTCTCTAACGAACTCAATGTTTTTGATGTAACTGAGCACCAATTTCCACTTGTCGAAATAGACGGCCATCATCCTACTCCTACATATTAAAATGAAGTGTCGCTTTAAACAAACGCATCGTTTACAACAGAACCCCTTTTTTAAACTTTTGTAAAGCGAACTATACACATATTAAAGAGGACTTGTCAGAAATTGTCTGGTCCACTCACTTTAACAGTCTGCATAACGTTGATGATATGGTTGATAAGTTTTATGACCTCCTTCTGCCTATAATATCTAAACATACGCCTACCACTATTACGAAAGATAAGAAATATCCTTGTTGGTTTAGTCGTTCTCTGATTAAGACATTAAAAGAAAAAGCTAAATTTCACAAAAGATTTAAAAAGTACGGGTAATCCCAGAGATCATCTCACATACAAAATGTTACGCAGTCGCTGCGATCAAATGATTGATACTTGCTTCTCTGACTTCAAGTCTCAGGCTAAAACCAATATTAAAAATAAATCCCAGATACTTCTGGACGTTCATCAAGTCATTGGAGATCAAATTGCACAGACATACCTGATGAAATGTTTCTGGAGAACCAGAATGTTCAGGGTGGACAGCAGATTCTGTGACCTCTTTTCTGAATATTTTCACTCGACTTATGTTAACTCGCCATCGTTATCCAGCATTGACAGTTCTGATACTTGCCATGCTTCTCTTAGTGCTTGTTACCTGTCGAAATCTGGATATTCTGGAGTCTCTCTAAAACAGCTAACGTAAATAAAGGTCCAGGCCCAGACGGCATTCCACCTGTATTTTTTAAGATTTGCGCTTTGGAAGTGGTCGAACCTCTATATCTGATCTTTAATCATTCTCTCACAACCGGAGTTTTCCCCTCAAAGTGGAAGATCGCTAACGTCACACCCGTTCACAAAAAGGGAGACTTAGCTAACGTAGCAAATTTTAGGCCAATTTCAATTTTATCTTATATAGGCATGTTGTTTGAATCGTTGGTACAGAGACATCTTTTCTTTCATCTTAAACCACTTTTCAATAATCAGCAACATGGCTTTCTTCCTGGCCGGTCGACAACGTCAAACCTCGTGGGATATGTGGATGATATAACTGAGGCTTTGGAAAATAATGAGGAGGTCCATGCTGTATACACCGACTTTTCTAAAGCGTTTGACGTGGTCAACCATGGTAAACTTATACAGAAGCTTGCACATGCTGGAATATGTGGTTCTCTGCTGAGATGGTGCGAATCATATTTGAGAAATCGCTCACAGTTGGTTGTTGTTCGTGGCTTTAGGTCCCAACCTAAGGATGTCCTCTGGCGTTCCACAGGGCTCGCATCTTGGCCCTCTTTTCTTTTTAGTTTTTATTAACGACTTAAGCTCTAGCATAAGTTCAAAACATAAACTTTTTGCCGACGATTTAAAAGTCTATCGTGAAATTCGGTCTGACCAAGATATTGCCTTGTTACAAAATGATCTTAACAAAATCAGTCAATGGTGCCAAGAAAACTATATGATCTTAAATGCTGCTAAATGTTTTTTCATAAATTTCTCACGTAAAATATACCCACGTAATCTAGTGTATACAATCAATGGAACTCTACTCCAAGAACTTGATAACGTTCGTGATCTTGGTATCATAATGGATAAAAAGTTAGACTTCAGGGACCACATTAACAACATAGTCAAGAAGGCTTCGAAATTAGCTGGCTTCGTTATTCGTCAAACAAAAGTTTTTAAGGAACCTGAAATCCCAATAGTATTATTTAACTGTTACGTACGAAGTATCCTTGAATATTGCGGCCCTGTATGGAATCCATCTTACGCGGTGCATGTCTCCAGAATTGAAAGCATCCAGAAGAAATTTCTGTATCATCTAACATACTTTAATAATAGCTGTCACGATTTGCCATCCTACCATTCTAGGCTAGAACATTTTTGTATTAACTCTCTTGAACAGCGTCGTTTGGCTTTGGATGTAATATTTCTACATAAAATTATTATAGGTTCAATTGATTGTCCTGATATATTACATAAACTTAGTTTCTATATTCCTAGATCTGGTAGTCGACTACACAATCGCGTTACTTTCAGACAAGCTCTTTGTCGTACAAATTACCGCCAACATTCACCTATAATACGCATGTGCTCTAACTGCAACAAAATTTGCCATGACATTGACATCTTCAGTGCATCGACCAAAACCATAAAACGATCTTTGTTATCTTAGTAAAAAATACTTTTTATTCTAAATTTCTTTTTTGGTTATTACAAATTTAATGAACGTGATTTTATTAACTTATTAATATTAATTGTATTCTGCGAGCTACATATTATGTGCATGCCGTGTTCGCTCGTAGTAGGTTGTTATAATTGTTTGAAATTGTATCTTTGTTTATTGTGTACCTTGTACCAACCAGTTTGCGAACCAATAAATAAAAAAAAAAAAAAAAAAAAGTTCATGCCGCCTTGCCATGCGGCGCCGATCTTGTACTGGCAGTCTCTGCCAGTCCCTGCATTGCAGCAGGCTGTGGCCCATCCGGCCACATTGCAGGCAGTCCGCGTCGCCCGCGACTGCTGCCGTGTGTGCAACCCGCACACCAGCTCCACGCGGTGGCGGTTGCCGTCCCTGTTGGGGCCTACGTTCAGGCGCTCTAGATGGCGCTGAGTCCGTCATGGTATTCTCAGCAGCCCGTGCCTCAAACTCCAAAAACTTCACCAAGTCAGTGAATGTTGGTAGGGTGGTGCTATCCCGTTCCGCATTCTCGCGCTCAAACCGCGAGCGGATGTCATTGGGTAATTTACCCAATACAATGTGCACCAGCAAAAAGGACCATTGGTCCACCGGCAGCCCCAGTGTGCGGAGCGCGTTACAGGCCACTGTAACGGGCGTGAGCAACTGCAGGCGCAACTGTGCCCTGTTGGCCACCTTGGGCAGGGCCATCAACTGTGCGGCGTGCGCATCCGCTAACAAACGTAAGTTTTGGTAGCGGGAGTTCAATAACTCCCAAGCCGTATCGTACTGGTCGTCCTCCACCCGGAGGTGCTGGATGAGCGACCGCGCTTCATCCTCCAGAGTGGAGAGGAGGTAGGCCATCTTTTGGGCCTTCGACAAATCCTGTCGTGCTACGACCAGGGACTCAAACATATTTTTGTATGCTACCCACTCCTCCATCCTACCCCCAAAGTGGGACAGCTGAAGGGTGGGGAGCCGACCAGTAACCGCTGGTCCTTCCTGTCTAACAGGTGTGCGAGGGGCTGGTCCGCCAGCCTGTCTCGCCCTTATTGCGGCCGCCGCCTCCGCGATATCATCGTGCAGACTCAGGATCTGGTCCATGTCCGCCATGTGAACTGCGTAGACCTCCGCGGCAAGTTCGGCTTCGGTAAGCACCGCCATGGCCGCTTCCGCGCTACTCAATCGTGAGTGGAGGTGATCCGCTCTTAGCAGTGTGGCGCCCTCCCTGTCCTTCCGGGACAGGAGTCCTCCGGCCGTCACAAACCATCTCAGTTCGTTGGCGAGTGTCGCCTTAGCATTGGAGACCTTCGCCATCGCGTCAAGTCACAAACAAACAGACAAAAATAAAAAAAGATAAAAGGTAAATAAAAAACAAAATCAAACTACAACACGCAAAGCCGCGGTAGGAATGAGAATGGCACAAACCCGGAAACAAATGCAAAAAGGTTACAAATATCTAAAATCAAACAATCAATCTATATAAGTTCTTATATAAACAAACTAAGTAAAATCTAATAATTTTTACAAATAATTATCTTTTACAAACGAACAAATAGAGGGTAGATAAACTACGCTCTGCTACCAGAAAATGTGCGCAGAGATTCCGGACAAACCAAGTGGCGAGAAGATTCTGTACCGAAACTTTGCCGGGAAAAACCCACCGGTAAAAATAAGTACCGGGAAAACATCTCCACGCGGCACCACGTTTGTCCGACTAGACCCTAACTAACTTAAACTATACGCAGACTGCTACCACCATAGTTTATAACAGGAACTACAGAACCCTATCTATTAAACCTAACTTAATAACTACAACGACCTACAAACTCAATGTTGCACTTACCAAACTGAATCTTCGTGCTCTTCGGATCCAATCTTGAATGTCTTCGGAAAGGGGGATCCCTAATCACCCTACCTAACCCTTGAGATCTCAATTCCCCAGGACAAATAAATAGATTTCTTCCCGTAGTTTCACTCGGGAACAGCCAGATGTGAACAGCCAGCCACGTTTCACATCTCACAGGAAAAAGTCACAATAACGGGTTACACAAACACAAACTTAATAGTTATTTAACAAAAAGGAAATTCACAATTATAACTCAAACTAATTAACACTCAACGTGGTTTAAGACAAAATGACGCGGGACCTCTCCGCGTATTAAAAACAAACCGATATAGCACTGGACAATGGCGGTCGACCGCGACGCCATTCACGAGCAGTGTGTGAACCCCGGCCGTCTGGCGGCGTCAATGGGAAACGCCCGCGTTTTGTTTTCAAGCCATTATATTACAAACACCGGGTAAAAATTAAAATCAATTAAAATGTTTGTAATTACGATATTTTATAATATATCGTTAAGTTTTATTATGAAATAAAGTGTTTAAGCACATATTCAGTTTTTAAATTAAGTACTGTGTAAAAAAGTACTTATAAAGTGTACAATTTACGTTTTGGTTACAAAAAGACCTGACAAGATATAGGTATCTTTATTCTGACTCATTCGTAGTCAACTGGTTTTAGACAATAAATGTTATGCCGGGGCGACGAACAAGTTTGCCAAATGCCGGAATTCTATTGAACGGCTAAGCGATCATCAAATCGTAAGGTCCGCCGTACACGAATGTCAGCCAACTTAATTACTAACTCTCTCAAAAACAAGCTTGCATAAAATTTTCTCAATAGAAAAATATTGCGAAGTTATGTCCAAATCCTAACTAATGTTATTAATGTGAAAGTGAGTTTGTTTGTCACCTCTTCACGCTTTATCTACTCAACCAATCTTCCTATTTCACATACACATAGTTAGAAGTACTGAGAAGGACATAGAATACTTTTCATCCCGGGAAAAAGCACTGTTCCCGTAGGAAATTCACGCGGGCGAAGCCGCGGGCAAAAGTTGTCTATTATACAATTGAAGATGTTTTGATTTTTTTGTTAATTCTACTTTAAACAGCCATATACTAAATATGCATCATTATTTTCAAAATATTAATTGAATACATATGATTTTAAATCTGTTGTTTTTTTTTTTATATTTTAACCGAAAACAACTAGTTATTTATCTTCCTTATAATCAAAACACACCTAATATTTATACTATAATTATTATTTTATCAGTATTAAAGTAAATAAGGATAATTTACTTTCATTATAATTTCTTCCCGGTATAAATAAAAAATATCGTATTAATTAATAATACGTATTATAAATTATCGTATTAAAAATATCGTATTAATTAATAAGTAATAGTATTAATTAATTTTTACCCATTCTACCCATTCTTTCCCATTTATACCTTCCCGAAATTTATCCAAGCGCCCATCTCTAGTCAAGAACAGTAACTGAAATTAACCATGAATTAATTAGACAAATACATACCAGCCTGCCAACACTACGTTTTCCGGTTCGTGGTCGCCACTCCGAGAACTTTTCTGCCTCCCACTCGGTGGACCGACGACCTGGTGAAGGTCGCAGGATGCGAGCGCAGTCGCAGGACCGTCCAGCAGTGGACGTGTTTCGGCCTGAGAGAGAGTACATACCAGCCAGAGCGAGCACGTCCTGTGCCTGGTCGCGCACGTCTGCTCGATCAGGACTGGGCTTCCAACTGCGGCATCTGAGATTGTCCAGCAGCTGGACACGTCCGCCCTCCGCCGCTCGATCAGGAACTGGCCTTCGGCATCTGAGAGAGAGTACATACCAGCCAGAGCGAGCACGTCCTGTGCCTGGTCGCGCACGTCCGCCCTCCGCCGCTCGATCAGGAACTGGCCTCCAACTGCGGCATCTGAGATTGTACTACATCAAGTACATACCAGCCAGAGCGAGCACGTCCTGTGCCTGGTCGCGCACGTCCGCCCTCCGCCGCTCGATCAGGAACTGGCCTCCAACTGCGGCATCTGAGATTGTACTACATCAAGTACATACCAGCCAGAGCGAGCACGTCCTGTGCCTGGTCGCGCACGTCCGCCCTCCGCCGCTCGATCAGGAACTGGCCTCCAACTGCGGCATCTGAGATTGTACTACATCAAGTACATACCAGCCAGAGCGAGCACGTCCTGTGCCTGGTCGCGCACGTCCGCCCTCCGCCGCTCGATCAGGAACTGGCCTCCAACTGCGGCATCTGAGATTGTACTACATCAAGTACATACCAGCCAGAGCGAGCACGTCCTGTGCCTGGTCGCGCACGTCCGCCCTCCGCCACTCGATCGAGAACTGGCCTCCAACTGCGGCATCTGAGATTGTACTACATCAAGTACATACCAGCCAGAGCGAGCACGTCCTGTGCCTGGTCGCGCACGTCCGCCCTCCGCCGCTCGATCAGGAACTGGCCTCCAACTGCGGCATCTGAGATTGTACTACATCAAGTACATACCAGCCAGAGCGAGCACGTCCTGTGCCTGGTCGCGCACGTCCGCCCTCCGCCGCTCGATCAGGAACTGGCCTCCAACTGCGGCATCTGAGATTGTACTACATCAAGTACATACCAGCCAGAGCGAGCACGTCCTGTGCCTGGTCGCGCACGTCCGCCCTCCGCCGCTCGATCAGGAACTGGCCTCCAACTGCGGCATCTGAGATTGTACTACATCAAGTACATACCAGCCAGAGCGAGCACGTCCTGTGCCTGGTCGCGCACGTCCGCCCTCCGCCGCTCGATCAGGAACTGGCCTCCAACTGCGGCATCTGAGATTGTACTACATCAAGTACATACCAGCCAGAGCGAGCACGTCCTGTGCCTGGTCGCGCACGTCCGCCCTCCGCCGCTCGATCAGGAACTGGCCTCCAACTGCGGCATCTGAGATTGTACTACATCAAGTACATACCAGCCAGAGCGAGCACGTCCTGTGCCTGGTCGCGCACGTCCGCCCTCCGCCGCTCGATCAGGAACTGGCCTCCAACTGCGGCATCTGAGATTGTACTACATCAAGTACATACCAGCCAGAGCGAGCACGTCCTGTGCCTGGTCGCGCACGTCCGCCCTCCGCCGCTCGATCAGGAACTGGCCTCCAACTGCGGCATCTGAGATTGTACTACATCAAGTACATACCAGCTAGAGCGAGCACGTCCTGTGCCTGGTCGCGCACGTCCGCCCTCCGCCGCTCGATCAGGAACTGGCCTCCAACTGCGGCATCTGAGATTGTACTACATCAAGTACATACCAGCCAGAGCGAGCACGTCCTGTGCCTGGTCGCGCACGTCCGCCCTCCGCCGCTCGATCAGGAACTGGCCTCCAACTGCGGCATCTGAGATTGTACTACATCAAGTACATACCAGCTAGAGCGAGCACGTCCTGTGCCTGGTCGCGCACGTCCGCCCTCCGCCGCTCGATCAGGAACTGGCCTCCAACTGCGGCATCTGAGATTGTACTACATCAAGTACATACCAGCTAGAGCGAGCACGTCCTGTGCCTGGTCGCGCACGTCCGCCCTCCGCCGCTCGATCAGGAACTGGCCTCCAACTGCGGCATCTGAGATTGTACTACATCAAGTACATACCAGCCAGAGCGAGCACGTCCTGTGCCTGGTCGCGCACGTCCGCCCTCCGCCGCTCGATCAGGAACTGGCCTCCAACTGCGGCATCTGGAGATTGTACTACATCAAGTACATACCAGCTAGAGCGAGCACGTCCTGTGCCTGGTCGCGCACGTCCGCCCTCCGCCGCTCGATCAGGAACTGGCCTCCAACTGCGGCATCTGAGATTGTACTACATCAAGTACATACCAGCTAGAGCGAGCACGTCCTGTGCCTGGTCGCGCACGTCCGCCCTCCGCCGCTCGATCAGGAACTGGCCTCCAACTGCGGCATCTGAGATTGTACTACATCAAGTACATACCAGCCAGAGCGAGCACGTCCTGTGCCTGGTCGCGCACGTCCGCCCTCCGCCGCTCGATCAGGAACTCGCTCCGGCGCCGGTGCATGGCCAGCGCGCGGGCCTCGAGCGCTTCCAACTGCGGCATCTGAAATTGTATGTAAGTGACAATATCTAATTATTAGACTGCGACCTGTAGGTAAACCACCAACCCGCTGGTAAGATTACATTCTTTGATACAGAAAAGCGATGGATGAGACTGGCATAAGACCGTTAGAAGTGGTGCGAAAAAAGAGAGGCCTATACCCAGACAGGGGGCTGAATATAATGATGAAGATGGCTGTCTCCCGTGGCTTCGCTCCCGTGGGAAGTAAGACAAGGAAAAGGTAAGGTATTTATTAATTAATTAATGGTTCCCGACTGCATATTCGGACCTTAACTTGTACTAAACTTCTCCTGCACGCGCACCACATTACAGTAGCGGATTTAAGGGGGGGGCACGTGCCCCCCCAGATTGCATTTTTGTGTACCTACTGTGGAAGGAAATTCCAAGACAGTGCATATCAAATTAAGAAATAACAGAAACGTGCAACCAGACTGTTTTTGTGTACCTACTGTGGAGAGAAATATTGTTTCATTCATTATTCATAACAGTGCATATCAAATAAAGAAATAACAGAATTTGTTGTGCCCATCTGGTTTATTCCTTCTGCAGTGGCGTAGTGAGAGCAAGTCTTTAGGATTCGTTTCAAGGCATCAGGACGGATGTCGATTTAATGCACTCCCCCCCCCTCCAACATGCATAGTCCGTCACTGTCCTTGTGCCCCCCCAGAAAAAAATCCTGGATCCGCCGTTGCCACATTATTGGCGATATCTGGAAACCTTTTTAATACTATAGTTACCATCATCTACCCTTATTTATATCCATTTATGGATGTAGGCCTCATTCATTTGACACCAACGTTGGCGGTCTCGTGTCTTAGCCATCCAATCTGGGCTCGCTACATAATACTACAGTCAACTTCAAATTCAATTCAACATAATAATTTACTAACATAACTTTATACAATAATTATTACTAACAAAATTTATATGGATTTCTTAAAAAAAAAAAGAAAAAAAAAATTACATGGATTTCTCAATGATTATTATGTATTACTAGCTTTCGCCCGCGGCTTTGCCCGCGTGAATTTCCCACGGGAACAGTGCTTTTTCCCGGGATGAAAGGTACCCTATGTCCTTCTCCGGACTTCCAGCTATGTGTATGCAAAATTTCAGGAAGATTGGTTCAGTAGATAAAGCGTGAAGAGGTAACAAACAAACAAACCAACAAACAAACAAACTCACTTTCGCATTTATACTATTAGGATAACGAACCTTCTCGTCCAGACACTCTATGAGGTCGGTGAGGTACCCCCTGGCGGCCTGTGCGCGGCGGTAGGCGGCGTCGAGCGCGGCCGTGCGCGCTGCGCGTGATTCGCGAACGCGCGCTGCATTGAATATGCGCGTTCGGATTTCCGATACGCGAACCGATGTCTTGTCTCGCTCTTGTTGCTGCTCTTGTAGTCTGTAAGTGAAGTTTTGGGGTACAGAATAGAAAAAAAATATAGAGAACTAGCTTTCGCTCGCGGCTTCGCCCGCGTGAGTTTCCCACGGGAACATGCTTTTCCCCGGGATGAAAAATACCCTATGTAATTCTCAGTACTTCTGACTATGTGTATGCGAAATTTCAGGAAGATTGGTTCAGTAGATAAAGCGTGAAGAGGTAACAAACAAACAAACAAACAAACAAACAAACAAACAAACAAACAAACAAACAAACAAACAAACAAACCAACAAACTCTTTTTCGCATTTATCACTATCACTACATCACTATCACTACATCATCACTATCACTATCACTATCACTATCACTATCACTACATAGTATAAAACAAAGTCGCTTTCTCTGTCCCTATGTCCCTTTGTATGCTTAAATCTTTAAAACTACGCAACGGATTTTCATGCGGTTTTCACTAATAGATAGAGTGATTCTTGAGGAAGGTTTTAGTGTATAATTTGTGTAGGTTTTGTGTATATTAGTTGAAATATGACGATAATTGTTAAGGAAGTCGGAAAAAAATTTGCCGCCCGGCAGCTTTCATCGAAAACGCTGTCCAATCCCTTAGAGATGTAACAAAACAATGTATGGAGGAATTGTGTATCTTTAATAGATCTACAAAAAAGTCCGCGATAGCATATATCTAGCTTTTATACTTCAGCCAAAATAACTACTTTTATGTTTTAACCGGCCAAGTACGAGTCAAACTTCCGTACACGCAAAGCATCTCACATTATAAGCTATCACTAAAAGACCTACTAATTTCAAAAACAAACTTAACTTTGCAGTTCGATCCCTAAGACTCATACTGAATTCAGCGCAAAAATAAGTTTGTAACATTTTTTTTAGACTACCAACAACATATTTACAATTTTGACGACCTCCGTGGCCCAACGGTCATCACGCCGGACTGCCACACCGGAGGTCCCGGGTTCGATCCCCGGTCGGTTCAAGATGGAAAATGATCTTGGATGTTTATCTATATATGTATCCATACTAATATTATAAATGCGAAAGTTTGGATGTGTGTGAGTTTGTGAATTTGTGAGTTTGTGAGGATGTTTGTTACTCAATCACGCAAAATCTACTAGACGGATTTCGATGAAATTTGGTACAGAGGTAGATAATGACCTGGAATAGCACATAGGCTACTTTTTATCCCGGAAAAAATGGTTCCCGTGGGCATGGGATACCAATTATAGTAACGCCATCTATTATTTGACAAAATAGACGTCATGTCAAAATGACGTTACGTCTAAGTGACGTTACACCAAAGTGACGTTACGCCAAAGTGACGTTACGTCAAAGTGATGTTACGACAGCCTCCCCACTACTTCCATATAAAATAGGCCGTTGGACCGGGCGGCCGGCAGTATGCACGGATACGTCGAGGTGTGCGGACCGCTGCTGAGTGCACGGACTAATGGCACTCTGCTCAAACTTCTATCTATTATGTGTGTGAAGGAACATCAGTGAGTTTTTTGTGATGTACATTGCGTGCGGAGGCGGGGCGCGCAACATAGCCGTATGAGGTACACTAAATTTTTTCCATTACATCTAATTTGTCATTAGATGGCGCTTTAATTAAATCTTTGCCTTTAGTTCTCACGGCCTGCCACGAGATGGTACTTTACCGCGGACAAGTTCTTTCATTATTTTTTAGCGAAGAATGTTCTTTCGAGATATATTTTTATAAATGTTTATGTATACCATATAGTGTAGCGAAAACAGAAGCTCCACAGAATAGTAAGTAGTACTAACGTACATATCGGTCACTCACCGCCCCGAACTCATTTCAAATACCGCACCCCACCCCGCCCAGTACTTCGTTGTAGACATCACTGACACGGTTTAGGCGCGATTGGTCTAAAGTTCCAAAAAATGTCCAATTCGCGGTGGGTCTAAAAATAAACAATGTTTTCGAAATTGTAATTTTTTTATGTTAAATGTTGTATATTAAGAAGCTAATATCATATAGTAGTAGTTAGGTTTAGGTTTTTTTTGTTTAGACCGCCCGGAAAGACTTGGAAGGCAGAAAATACGTTAGGTTCAGGTTACTCTTTATGACCACCCGGAAAGACTTTGAGGGCGGAAAAGAAGTTAGGTTCAGGTTAAGTTTTTTTATTACCGCCCGGAAAGACTTGAAGGCAGAAATTACGTTAGGTTCATGTTACTTTTTATGACCTGTTGGCACTTTTTTTTATTTTATATCTTTATCAATATATCTATCTATACGCTGTAAGGTAACAATGAAATTTTCGCGCTGTTTTGATTGAAAATCACGACACGCACGCAAGCAGCCTTACTAAATTTCATGCACACATATATATGCGAGTGTATAAACGGTATTTGCCTATGAATTTGTAATTTTACCTACTTTTCAACTCGCTCCATCGTGAATAAAGTGCTAACTCGCGCTCAAGCAACAGTTTCACAGGGGCGGGATAATGATCAATCCTTTTTTGCCGCGGGCGAAGCCGCGGGTAACAGCTAGTAATATTATAAGTTAGGATTATTCCCATGGCAAGTACCCTTAATGATAATCTAGGTCATATAAGTTGTTCTTCGACCATAATATCAATAGGCGGAGTCTTGTTATTAGCATAGTTTTAATGTACTGGTACTTAATACATAGTTGTTATTTAGCTGTAAGACTCCCGAAAAATAATTAAATATAAAATCTCTATACTATAGAAGGAAAAAGCTAGTGATTAGATAAAAAGAAATGGATTATTGTAAAACAAATAAAATAGGCACGACATGGAACTACCTATCACGTGTTATTTTTGTTTTCAACTCCATTTAAGTTTCCTGGTACTAATAACAATAGTGTTAACAATCACTGATATCATTGATAAAATAAAGGATTCTTTGAATCTATAACAATCATTAGAGCCGCTTTATTACCTCAGGTAAAAGCGTGTTCATTTTACTACTAAGAAATGATCGCTTAGTTTTATTACAGCTAAGGATTAAGAACAAAGGACCTTTCCAGTTAACAGCCTAATAGAATTTGCAAAAAAGTACCTGCCCTATTTAGTGTCCGTTCGAACGTCGGCGAGTAACAACGCATATTTGCTGTGCGCTTATTTTGTATTATTTTTTTAAATATTTGTGTTCATCTGTTGTGTAATTCAGTAGTGAGCAACTATACAGGTGCGTTTTAAGTAACAGTTAACAGTGAAGTCAGTGATGAACAATTTTAACGGTAAAGTCGCCAGTTAGGAAGCCCATTCTGCTTTACCAAGCAAATCCAAAAGGACTGAAGGAGTTTTGCTAAGTGATGATCGACAAAAAGGACTATCTCCTCAGTGCTTTCAAAAGATTTCAGTGACAGTTTCAAGTGAAGTTTAAGTCAATAAAATGGAAAATTCAGTGTTCTTCCACTTACTATCGGACGCGAGGGTCCACGCCGCCAATCAGAACTACAGGAAAGCCTTCTCCCTCTACCTTCAAGCATTCCACAAGTGCACCCGGATGAAGAAACGTCTCGAGCCCGAGTTCAGGGACGTACTCGCCAAACTGAACGACGACCTCTCGCAGACCGACGACCGCACCGACATCTTCCAAAACTTCGAAACCGCCATACGACACTTCCCCGGCAACGTGCACCTACTCAACGACATCGGCAAGTACTTATACAAATATGGCTATATACGCGAAGCTTTGTGTCATTTCGAAAAAGCCCTCAAAGTGGATTCTTGCTTCGTCAGCATTGAAAGGAATCTAAATAACGCAAAGCGATTACTGTTCCCGAGACACTATTTCCGGAATTTAAATGACAAGAGGAAGAATGAGGCTTTCAGACGGGCGATAAAACAGTGTATGACACCCGAACTGGACAGCGTGTTAGACTACGACGCCGGGACGGGTCTGCTAACACTTTATGCCGCCGAGAATATACCTGTGTCTATCACAGCGTGCGATTCTTCCAAAACCATGACTAGACTTGCAGACTGCGTTTTGAAAGAAAATGACGTCTATGGAATAGTTATCCTCAATAAGGCTTGTGGTAGTAAGCTGCATTACAGAGATATTTTTGGTTCGCGAACTCTGCTCGTCACGGACACGTTTGACGCTGGCCTTTTTGGCAATAATATTCTGCAAAATATGTCCAAGGCCTGGGAATGCGTACTCGCCAATGAAGCGAATGTGCTGCCAGGCCGTGCCGAGTACTTCGTTATGGGCGTGAGGAGCGAGAAGCTGAGGGAAAAGTACCAACTGAACGAACATGCCAAGCGGGTATTAGGGATATCATCGAAGAATGTTCATACCTCGATGTTTTTCAACTATTGCGGTGAAGACGTCTGTAATTATGACGATGTAGAATATGTGACCGAGCCGGTGTCTTTGTTCACAATAGATTTCAACAACTATGACGATATACAGGACAAATTGCATAAAAGGGAGCCGTACAGCGTTGATCTTGAAGCTATAGAGACTGGTGAAATGACTGCAGTCGTCGGATGGTTCAATTTGCACTTGACTGGTGACATCATGATCACTAATGACCCGAGATCAGAAGAAAGGATCGACGCTTGGCCGCAAGCAGTATTCTACGACTTCGTTACTAAGGAAATAAAAATAGGTGACGTCATACCCGTCCTAATTACAACTTACGGTGGACGTATGGGTTTAGTGACAGACTTTAGTAACATCACGAAAGTTTCACAGGAAATGATTAAGCTTTTAAATGACACAGAATATGTGAATAGGCTTGCAAAGTCATTAGCAATGAATTGTATTTATTTAGGGCAATCTGTGGACATAACCGATACACATGTAATAGACTTCTCCGTTTTCCCTCTGTACGGGTTTGAGCTGCTAAAACGGGGCGCTCGATCGCTTTCTTGCCACGCGAAAAACGTCGCTGACAAAGAGTTTATAGAGGCAGTATTTAAAATCAACAAAATCCCTGAACACAAGTACAGTGTGAAGCTTGAGGACTTTTGGAAATACGACGCGTTCAAAGAAAAGAGATTTGATGTAGTGTTTTGTAATATACTCGACGAAAACGGGGATATCGACGTGCGCAAACGTCAGTTAGCCTACCATTTATGTCACGCGAACCTCAACGAAGGCGGTTTGTTTTTACCAACCCATATAGTAATGTACGCTCAGTTAATAAGCAGTGAAACTTTGGAAAGACAAAATAGGGTTAAGGACGAAAATGTGAGCGGTTATAAAATGAAATAGGGTTAAGGACGAAAATGTGAGCGGTTATAAAATGGGGATGCACGTGAACAGGTATCAGGTGTCTCACACGAGTAATATAGATATAAGACATTTAGAATACACAGCTTTATCTGAACCTATAGTTGCGTGTAACATTTTGACGCATATGAAAGGTGAAGTGATTAATGTGCCGATAGTAAGGGATGGAGTTTGTACTGGTATTCTATGTTGGTATGCGATATATGTCAAGGAGGATATGATGGTGAAATGCACGAAAGAACCAGCCAGCTTTATAGATTGTCAGGCGTTTCTGGCGACGTCACCGCTGCCCATGTTTAGAGGTGAAGTGGCCAATATAATTCGTTGTATAGATCCTGATGGCACGCTGAAGTTAGTGGTTGATACTGATGTGTGATTAAATATAATTTTTGGTGATGTTTCAATAAAAATAAATTTATCAAAACCATGTACTCCGTTCAGATTTCACCATGTTTACAATGTTTTGTAATATTAATAAGTAAATTTTTTTATGCGACAGACTTATCACTACTACATACATTTAAAAAAATTATAAAATACTAAGTAAACATACTGTTTGTATGAACTTGCAATATACAGACATCTCGCATATTTCGTAATATTTTATGTTTTTTGGAATAAATAAATGTGTAAAATGTATGTTTTGTTTTCTTTGGTTCGATATCCCCAGCAAAATCACTTGGAACAATTTGTGACATTTTTTACACGACTGACCAAAAAAGAAGTGTTATGTTTTCAGGGTTCATGTATGTAAGTATGTATGTAAGTTTCTTTATTCCACCATAAGTCCTGAACGGCTTAACAGATTTTGATGTGAGAGGTATTGTTAGATTCCTTGCATTCCTGTGAGTGACATAGGCTATGTAAGTTGTCAGTCGTGTTTTTTATTTTTACACGACTGACCAAAAAAGGAGTGTTATGTTTTCAGGGTTCATGTATGTATGTAAGTATGTATGTATGTAAGTTTCTTTATTCCACCATAAGTCCTGAACGGCTTAACAGATTTTGATGGTAGAGGTATTTTTAGATTCCTTGCATTCCTCCGAGTGACATAGGCTATATGACGTCATCATAAAAACAAAATGGCGGATTATATATGCGATAAATAGCAGACCAAACAAGCTAATTATTAAAAATAAAAAACACGACTGACAAGTTTTTACTAAAAAAGTACATACAAACATATAAGTTATATACATTTTCGAAATCGCCTTTTAAAGCCCTTCAATTTGATACCCCACTCGATAAGATTGATCAAATTTTATTTTTTTGGTCTGCTATTTATCACATATATAATCCGCCATTTTGTTTTTATGATGACGTCATATAGCCTATGTCACTCGGAGGAATGCAAGGAATCTAAAAATACCTCTCACATCAAAATCTGTTAAGCCGTTCAGGACTTATGGTGGAATAAAGAAACTTACATACATACATACATGAACCCTGAAAACATAACACTCCTTTTTTGGTCAGTCGTGTAAAAAATAAAATTTGATCAATCTTATCGAGTGGGGTATCAAATTGAAGGGCTTTAAAAGGCGATTTCGAAAATGTATATAACTTATATGTTTGTATGTACTTTTTGAGTAAAAAACTTGTCAGTCGTGTTTTTTATTTTTAATAATTAGCTTGTTTTAATACCAAGTTCCCAATTAAAACATTTTTTAAATAAAATAGCTTAGATTAACAATACAAAATAACAAGATACACACAACCTAAGTAATGTCAACATAAATCGTCCGAACGTGGTTGTATGAGAATACCAGACAAAATAACGTAAGACACGTAAGGACGTTCACATAAATTTAGTTCTTATTCAGCATAGACATAGGAGCAAAACTAGAATGAACTTCGACCGATAACAGTTTTCTTTTCCCTTTGGAAACTTTTTGAGCGGAACTGGCCGTCTATTTGTTTATGATACATCAATATAAAATAGGTATAGCCTGACCGGGAATATAAAAACCCTCGCCATGTTGGGGAAAAGCAATAGAACTAATTTCTTATACTGGCAATTAGTGGCAATTAATTAAAAAACCCATCTGTCATTTCTCCTGTCAAAGTTTGACTTTTAATTAAGAGGGATATAGGTAGTATTTTTATTTCTGAGAAGGGCACCGAGAATATTTCCGATAAATTTTTAAGGAGGTTTCCGCCTGTTCTTTGAAATTTCAAGAACGGCACATCAGTAATGGTGGCGGATTATTTTTTGGAAATAAATTTGTAATAAACTATTACTAGGTACTAAATCCTGTTATTTTAACAACTTATCTTAATACGATATGTACTGTTATGGAACCTGCCTCCACAGTATGTACTGTACACAAAATAGCAGTTGGGAATGTGTGCGGGGGGGGGAGGGCACGTGACCCCGTGTTCCCTCCTCTTGAATCCGCTACTAATTTCAATAATGTTGCAACATAAAACGCATAAATGTTGCCTCTAATTCAGGGTTTTTATATTTCTGGTCAGGCTTAATAACGTAACGAGTTCGTAACGGCCTGCAGCGGCCGCAGGTGCTGCGCCAGCGCACACCCACCGAGACCGGGTTCAGATCGGACTCACCTCTCCCTGAGAGCCAGCACGAGCTCCCCGGCGGTGGTGGGGGCCTGCATGGAGGCCTGCAGCGGCCGCAGGTGCTGCGCCAGCGCACACCCACCGAGACCGGGTTCAGATCGGACTCACCTCTCCCCTGAGAGCCAGCACGAGCTCCCCGGCGGTGGTGGGGGCCTGCATGGAGGCCTGCAGCGGCCGCAGGTGCTGCGCCAGCGCACTCCCACCGAGACCGGGTTCAGATCGGACTCACCTCTCCCTGAGAGCCAGCACGAGCTCCCCGGCGGTGGTGGGGGCCTGCATGGAGGCCAGCAGCGGCCGCAGGTGCTGCGCCAGCGCACCCCACCGAGACCGGGCGTTCAGATCGGACTCACCTCTCCCTGAGAGCCAGCACGAGCTCCCCGGCGGTGGTGGGGGCCTGCATGGAGGCCTGCAGCGGCCGCAGGTGCTGCGCCAGCGCACACCCACCGAGACCGGGTTCAGATCGGACTCACCTCTCCCTGAGAGCCAGCACGAGCTCCCCGGCGGTGGTGGGGGCCTGCATGGAGGCCTGCAGCGGCCGCAGGTGCTGCGCCAGCGCACACCCACCGAGACCGGGTTCAGATCGGACTCACCTCTCCCTGAGAGCCAGCACGAGCTCCCCGGCGGTGGTGGGGGCCTGCATGGAGGCCTGCAGCGGCCGCAGGTGCTGCGCCAGCGCACACCCACCGAGACCGGGTTCAGATCGGACTCACCTCTCCCTGAGAGCCAGCACGAGCTCCCGGCGGTGGTGGGGGCCTGCATGGAGGCCTGCAGCGGCCGCAGGTGCTGCGCCAGCGCACTCCCACCGAGACCGGGTTCAGATCGGACTCACCTCTCCCTGAGAGCCAGCACGAGCTCCCCGGCGGTGGTGGGGGCCTGCATGGAGGCCTGCAGCGGCCGCAGGTGCTGCGCCAGCGCACTCCCACCGAGACCGGGTTCAGATCGGACTCACCTCTCCCTGAGAGCCAGCACGAGCTCCCCGGCGGTGGTGGGGGCCTGCATGGAGGCCTGCAGCGGCCGCAGGTGCTGCGCCAGCGCACACCCACCGAGACCGGGTTCAGATCGGACTCACCTCTCCCTGAGAGCCAGCACGAGCTCCCCGGCGGTGGTGGGGGCCTGCATGGAGGCCTGCAGCGGCCGCAGGTGCTGCGCCAGCGCACACCCACCGAGACCGGGTTCAGATCGGACTCACCTCTCCCTGAGAGCCAGCACGAGCTCCCCGGCGGTGGTGGGGGCCTGCATGGAGGCCTGCAGCGGCCGCAGGTGCTGCGCCAGCGCACCCCCACCGAGACCGGGTTCAGATCGGACTCACCTCTCCCTGAGAGCCAGCACGAGCTCCCCGGCGGTGGTGGGGGCCTGCATGGAGGCCTGCAGCGGCCGCAGGTGCTGCGCCAGCGCACACCCACCGAGACCGGGTTCAGATCGGACTCACCTCTCCCTGAGAGCCAGCTCGAGCTCCCCGGCGGTGGTGGGGGCCTGCATGGAGGCCTGCAGCGGCCGCAGGTGCTGCGCCAGCGCACTCCCACCGAGACCGGGTTCAGATCGGACTCACCTCTCCCTGAGAGCCAGCACGAGCTCCCCGGCGGTGGTGGGGGCCTGCATGGAGGCCTGCAGCGGCCGCAGGTGCTGCGCCAGCGCACTCCCACCGAGACCGGGTTCAGATCGGACTCACCTCTCCCTGAGAGCCAGCACGAGCTCCCCGGCGGTGGTGGGGGCCTGCATGGAGGCCTGCAGCGGCCGCAGGTGCTGCGCCAGCGCACACCCACCGAGACCGGGTTCAGATCGGACTCACCTCTCCCTGAGAGCCAGCACGAGCTCCCCGGCGGTGGTGGGGGCCTGCATGGAGGCCTGCAGCGGCCGCAGGTGCTGCGCCAGCGCACACCCACCGAGACCGGGTTCAGATCGGACTCACCTCTCCCTGAGAGCCAGCACGAGCTCCCCGGCGGTGGTGGGGGCCTGCATGGAGGCCTGCAGCGGCCGCAGGTGCTGCGCCAGCGCACACCCACCGAGACCGGGTTCAGATCGGACTCACCTCTCCCTGAGAGCCAGCACGAGCTCCCCGGCGGTGGTGGGGGCCTGCATGGAGGCCTGCAGCGGCCGCAGGTGCTGCGCCAGCGCAGCCGCGTGCGGCGCCGATCGTACTCCCACCGAGAACGGGTTCAGATCCGTGGCAGTCTCACCTTAATGGAGAAAAGTTTTTTTTTTTTTAATTTTCCATCAGTGTTTGAGCACACATCGCGCGATAACTACTGGATATTTGATGCTAATTTGAAAACTAACTCAGGTATCATCCTGAGCGACGCCGCATAGAACAGGTAATTTGACAATGGTAACACAGGGACATTTTGGGAAAGGGACATTTTGGAAATGGGGCATTTTGGGAAAAGGACATTATGGACCTGAAGAAGACAAATTAGTAGGAAAAAACTAGTATCGCATAAATAATCCATTTCATTACCCTTTAATCCAAAAGCGCAACCTTTTAATGAAGTACTTACCAGTAATATCAACAATAGCGGGCATCGCCTTCTGCATCTGCTGCTCCACCCACTCCTCAGCCTCGCTGTCCAGCTCTTCTTCTGAAGCGGCTGCTGTGCCACCTGGTAAAATATATTCAAAAACAATTACTTAGATTGACACTTTACAAGATAGATTATTAACAAATAAACTTGAAAATTGGTAACGAGAACTTTAGAATGTACTCACGTTTAGGCTTGTCACTGGGCAGCTCCAATCCCCTGACGATGAGCCTACCTTCCTCCTCTTCGTCCCCAGAGCCATCCTCCCGGACCAGCCGGGAGCCACCGGTGGACTCGTTCTGTATCGGCACAAAGTCTCCGAGCTCTCGAGCCTGTAAGAGCAATCGGTTTGCTGGATTAAACCAGTTTGTGAAGTGCAGAATCACATTAGCACATGCAATTTAGTTGAAAATCTATTTTCGTCTGTATTTTTCTTAGTTGTTCAGTTTAAAAAGTCAGTGTTTGATAAAAAAAGGGACGAATTTCAATTAACTTTCAAATTAGGATTAAAATGCTACGAATACTTGAGCTAATATCATTTTGACAATTGTACCTTCTTTACACCATACCGTATATAAAAGATAGATAGTATAGTGAAGTTAGTTACAATTAGGGTTCATTTTCCCGGGTTCATTTCACGATTTCCCGGGAATTCTCGCCTCGAGAATTCCCGGGAAATCGTTGGGCTTTGTTCCCGGGAAATCAAGGCCGAGAAAAGTCGAGAACTCGTGAAATCATGTACCTATATAGAAAATATTTTTTTTAAGGGTTCCGTACCTCAAAAGGCAAAAACGGAACCCTAGTAAGATCACTTTGTTTTCCGTCTGTCTGTCAAACTTTTTTTTCTCAGGAACGATTAAAGCGATCAAGTTGAAATTAATATTAAATAATCGGATCCACGGTTTCTTTCAACAAAAAAATATCAAAATTATACGTCAACGCGATCAAGAGATATTACCGTATGTAGCGATTTTTTGCATATTTTGCGATTTCAGACAGCAATCAAAACCTATGAGGTATTTCCCGTTGACCTAAAATTATGAAATTTGGCAAAAGGCAAGGTCTAACAGTACTTGTACAGGAATAAATCTAAAAATTGAAGGAAGTCTAAAAAAAAGTGTTACAAACTTATTTTTGCGCTCGATGCAGTATCAATCCTGGGGATTGAACTGCGAAGTTAAATTTGTTTTTGAGACTAGTTGGTCTTTTAGTTAGAGCTATAATGTGAGATGCTTTGCGTGTACTTCCGTACACGCATTCCCTTGGTGCGCCAGCTTGACAGGCACTTGGCCGGTTTTTTTAAGATATTCGTTTTCTTTCATGTTATTTTTTTTAATTTTATAGAAGCTATTTTTGTTTAATCCAAGTGATTTTTTTTTCTAAATAACCAGCCAAAAATTGTGCTGTCATTATAATTGTAAGTCTCAATAATATTATTTCTGTATTTAAAAAAAAATACAGAAATAATAATATGTTATTTGAGAGGAAAACCACACTTTGTTGACGTTATTGGAACCAAATAATATTAGAAAACGTACGGAAATGTAAATTTCTCGACAACCCGAGAAATTAGCCTCGGGAATTCTCGAGACCCGAGAAATTGAAAAGCTCGAGAAATCATGAACCCTAGTTACAATAGTCAAAATAACATAGCCCAAGTATACTTAGCAAAATGACTGTATAGTAGACAAAAATCGAATAGCCTCTTTATTATAGACACAGTTGTGATTCTGCGCAAAATTGTTAATTTCATTAATTCTGTTTTATTATACACACATGTTTATCGCAACAGCAGAGGAGCCTCATTACCAACACTGCACTGGAGTAGATTCTTCCATCAGGACTGCTATAAAACCCTACTTACCTACAAGACACGAAAACAAGAGTCTAAACGAAACGTCTTCAACGGTGACGGCGAGCCTTAGTCCCTCACCTCTCATACCTGCTGTCGCGTCTTGCGCGCCGCGTGGATGAGCGCGGCGTCCGGGATGAGCCCGGGGGCCACCGCCAGCGCCGCTCGCACGGAATCCGCGCGGTACTGGTGGAATCCCCTACTATCCTCCTCTTCTTCCCCATTCGCACTATCTTCGGACAAATCCCCGGCCCCGTCAGCAGCCAACGCCTCCCGACCGGAGAGAATCAGCCCCTCTAATGTCACTTTCTTTTTTGCTTTCGGCTTGTCTGATTTCTCAATATTGTCGGGTTTGTCCTATGGAAGGAAGGTTATATTATAGTGCTGATCTTTTTATTAATTAATCAACTACCCTAAGCTAATGCCTAGACTCTGCTGTTAATGTTGAATCTTCTTATATGTTAAATCATTAGCTAAACAAACATCCAAAGTTTAGGGTTTATTATAAATGTACTACTAATATTATAAATGTGAAAGTTTGGATGTGAGTCTGTAAGGATGTTTGTTACTCAATCATGCAAAATCTACTGGATGATTTTCAATGAGATTTGGTATACAGGTAGAAAAATACCCTAGGCGCTGCTAGTACAATCATAGTTATATAAGGAAATTTCAGGTTTTTAGAAAGCATTATAGCCTTTCTCATAAATGTGACTGTCTAGTAGAGTTTGTAACAAATAGTCTGATTACTTTGCCGTATTTTGTGTTGATATTGGACTACAATTATTTGTATGTTTTTGAGATAAATTAGCTCAATGGAAAAAAATATTCTTAGTTGTTAGACCTTTGCCAGGGCATAGAAGGACAATGTTGCAAGGCCTTAAGAAGTAAATCCTTATATACATAAGTCAAAATAC